>JAVQMG010000094.1:4450000-4698406 GCA_032878915.1 Castanopsis chinensis
AAGAATATGGAAAGAAAAAAGATAATGACGTGGACGCTGACATGGCTCAACTTAAACGCAGAAGTATTAAACGCTACGACTCAGCTTTTAGTAATATATAGATATAGATATGTATATATGTATATGTATATATATATATATATATATATATATAGATTAATCCCTGAATTTCAATTAACATCAACATACTTTTTTCGATTAAAAAAAGGTAGAGCAAAGTTTGTAATATTATTATGATATTTAATTGCACATATAATTTCTGTGGGATTTCACTAAAAACTTTTCTATGGGATTTCACTAACTTCAAAGTCATAAATTCTCAAAAAAAAAAAAAAAAAAAACTTCAAAGTCATAACTTCTTTTTAAAAGAGAAATATTAGAGACATAACTTTTATGTGGACCTATTTTTATGGGATTTGACTAACATTACTTTTATTATGTACCAATCATATTAGGCCATGTCAATAAATTTTAAAAAAAAATTGTGAAAATTCTTCATTCCCATAAAAAAAATAATTTGATTCCATGGATGTTGATTAGCTCAGGGGTAGAAAAATAGTAGTAATAATAATTAAAAAAAAAAACATATTCCAATTGATGAGGCAAGTTCTTAGAATCTAATGGAAAAGCCAAATCCTCTTGGCTCTTATAATAACCATTGGTCATATAACCTTGGTCTGATAAATCATAAACTGAATTATTATTAGCTAAACTAAATCATTATTTGCTTCTTATTAGTTTGTCCAAATTTATTACTTTCACTTATAACATAAATTAATTCCTCTACTTAAAATATATATATTAATTCCTCTAAATTTAGAAAGGCTGTAATTATACATATTTTAAAATTTTAATCTGACAAGTAAGCTTTAGAATTTATTATCAATCTCTTCTTTCTGTACATTATAAAGACAATAACATTGGGGGCGGGGAGAAAGAGAAAATGAGATTCACTGATCCACCGCCTCCTCTCCTTCCACTTGTTGGGTCTCAAGTAATATTATCAACAATATTAGCAATTCAAAAATAGCAATCACACAAAAAAAACACAAATATTTACGTGGAAAACTCTTTCTTTTTGAAGGGAAAAACCAAAAGATAAACTCCGAATAATTTCATTATTAACAAATTAATTACAATAATTTTTGTATATGTCTCACAACTAAAGAAAAAAGAAATCTCTCTTATTTTTCTTTGCTCTCACACACACAAATTTTCTTTTTCAAAAACAGCAATCCTTTTTCTTTTCTTTTTTCACTATGCAACACCCACCTTTTTTTCACTGCGCGGCACCTCCCTTTTTCTTTTTGCTTGTGTTCTATCTTTTAGCACACCACATGCATGCCTTCTTTATATTGAATTCTGCCGCCTCACACTCCTAGGAACATATGGAATGTTAACTTTCCATGTGTCTCCTATTTCAAGTTGAAATAGAAGTCCTCATCAATTGGGCTTAGCTCATTAAGGAGATTCACATGGGTTAGACTTTGGTGCTTGCTTGCACTCAACAATCTCCCCTTCTAGCCCACCAATAGGAGGAGATTTTCAATCTATCTCTTTAATTCAATTCCATGTCGGTCAAGCTGACTCTAAGCTTGACTTTCTTTATTATCTTCATTAACATTGAGAACACTTCATCAACGTCAATTCCTTTCATTCTCAAATAATTAATCTCATCTTGGATATTCTTAATCCAATCCCTTGGCTCCCCCGCCCATTTATTCTTGAAGCTAACTATTCGATGTTCTCCAGCAATCCTCTTCTCATGAGATTTAACAATCTCTAGTGAAGGATATTGCTCCCCCTGCTCAAGACCTCTAAGATCTTTCACTTCATCAACATCCCATGTAGTCTTAGCATCTTTGTATTATTAATCACTTACCACTTCCTCTTTTAAAGCACTATTAGGTAATGAGAATTTCACATTCTTGGTTTCAACACTATTAATCCCAACACTCATCTTTAGAGTCTTCTCAAAATCTTTAATCTCATTGAACTTCTTCTTATAGATCTTCACATGTGTCCTGGACATACCGCAACATGCATGTCCTCTTGCAACAACTAATGGCCTCTTAGTAAGTTTCCATCTTCCATTACCAAGGTAGTTACAATAACTCACTCGATCCATAGCTAATGTAGAAAATACATTCATCCTTAAATCTGGAACATTTCACACATCCTTCAACATCATAGTGCTACCAACATTGGTTTTAATGCACACATCACCAATTTCCACAATTTTTGAGTGAATAGAATTACTCATCTTTACTATGCCAAAGTTCCCTTCTTTGTACGTGGTTAACAACCCCTTCATAGGGATAATATGGTGGGGGGCTGCAAAATCAACAATTCACTCAACATCATTCTTAGCAACATGCTCACACTTTTGCTCTTCAATAGAGAGCAACACAACATCCTCATCAATCATAGCAGCTGTAGTATTTTTCTCACTATTATTTTTTTCATATTTTCCCTTATTTTGTTCCTTATTCCAATGCCAACAATCTCTTCTTAAGTGACCCTTTTTCCCACAATGGAAGCATTCTCTATTTTCCTCGAACTAAGATCTATCTCTTGATTATGACCTACCATTGAATTTTCGATCATTAGGTCCTCTGCTTTTACCTCTACTCTTGTTCTCTGTGACAAAAGATTGATCTTGTGAATTGTCTATATTTGCATCTCTCTTGCAAACCTCTTCCCTGCAGAATTACTCACCGCCATTCTCATGACTTCCCAACTGTTTGGTAAAGAAGCCAAAAGTATCAATGCACAAACCTCATCATCAAATTCAATTCCCACCGTGGATAATTGATTAAATAACTTTTTCATTAGATGCACCTTGTTGTTAGCCGACGGCTTTTCATACATGCTAGACAAAGCCTTCATCAAATCCACTGTGGTCTTTTCTTTCACAACATTGTGCGCAATTGATCTCGACAGAGCTAATCGAATAACTCCCAATACCTTTCTATCAAGAAGGTTCCAGTCTTCATCCTTCATAGTTTCAGGTTTCGTCCCCAAAAGAGGCAGATGCAATTTCTTCCTATAGAGATAATCTTCAACCTGCATCCTCCAATACACGAAGTCTGTTTCATCAAATTTCTCAATTCCTGAACCCTTTCCTTCTTCTCCGGCCATCGCTTCCACTTTAACCTTAGCTCTGATACCACTTGTTGGGTCCCAAATAATATTATCAATCTAAAATAGCAATCACATGTAAGAACACAAATATTTACGTGGAAAACCCTTTCTCTTTGAAGGGAAAAACCACGGGACAAATTTCAAATAATTTCACTATTATCAAATTAATTATAATAATTTTTATGTATGTCTCACAACTAATTTTTATTTGCTCTCACACACACAAATTTTCTTTCTCAAATACGACAATCCTTTTTATTTTCTTTTTTCACTATGCAACACCCAACTTTTTTTCACTGTGCGACACCTGCCTTTTTCTTCTTGTTTGTGTTCTACCTTTTAGCACACCACACGTATGCCTTTTTTTATATTGAATTATGCCGCCTCACACTCCTAGGAACATATGAAGTGTTGACTTTCCACGTGTCTCCTATTTCAAGTTGAAAAGGAAGTCCTCATCAGTTGGGCTTAGCTCATTCAGGAGCTTCACGTGGGCTGGACTTTGGTGCCAGATTGCACGCAACACCACTTACCACTTACCAATCCAAGCCAACTCCATGGCTTTTAAAACTTGGGGATAGGGATGGCAATTTAGATCCGACCCGCGGATACTCGGTCCGGCCCGATTCTAATGGGCCGGATTTTACTTGGCCCGATAAAGAATAGGGTAGGATATGGGTTTTTTTAAAAAAAAATCCGAAACAGATTCTGGTTGGGTCCGGGTTTTATCAAAAAAGCCCGAAACCCGACCTGAAACTAGGCCCGGTTAAATACCCGATATATTAAATTACTAAAATACCCCCTTACATATGTATATCATTTTGTAACGTTAAGTCAATCACTCACTCACTCCTCACTACACAGCCCAGCTGCCCCCACACATTCAGTCACTCCCCATCAGTCCTCACTCCTCAGCTTCCCATCAGTCCTCACGCCTCAGCCCCTCACAGCCGCCCTTACCTTCGCGCTTCACAGCCCCTCACAGCCGCCCTTACCTTCGCGCTTCACAGCCCCTCACAGCGCCTCAGTCCCTTATGCTTCAGTCCTCAGCTTCCCATCACAGCGCCTCAGCCCCTCGGCCAAGCTCACTACTCACAGGATCAGGTAGCAATATTTTTTTTTTTTACCTATATAGTTGCAAATGGTGAATCTTGAAAGCTGTTTCAGAACTTGGGTAAGGGTTTGTAGCATGATAAAACCCATACTTAAGAGTAATTCGGCTCAAAGTTTATTTCTTCATATTCGATCTGTTAATTTTTGTGATTTAGCTATTGCGGTTTTGATTAATTGATCTGTACGTGTCGTTGTGATCTGCTAAACTTTTATTCGATCTGTAGTTGCAAATATTTTTTTTGGTTAGGCCAGATTTGGGCCCAAGAAGGTAAACGGGCCCGGCGGGGAGGGTCTGGGCCCGGGAAAAAAACCCGGTTAATAATCCGGGCCGAATTCGGGTTTCGAATCTTGGCCCGTGAATCGGGCCGACTATGCAAAAACCCGACCCGAACTCGAACCGTTGCCATTCCTACTTGGGGACTATAAAGATAAATTCTTCCATTTTGTTTTTAATTTTTAGTTATAAACGTGCAAAATGTCTAATGTACATATTGGGTACATTTGCAGGCATAAAACAATGGAAATTGTGGGTCCCATTTTCAGGATTGCAAAAATGATATTTGCTCCAATTTGCAAATGCTGTGATTATTATAGAGGCGCTGATAAACATAGGTGAATTCTCAAGAACAAATGGCAGGATTTAGAACGCCGGAAGATAGACACAAACTCAAGAATGAGAGCACAACTTCTTCCAAGAAAGACACCAATGAAAGAAGTTGAAGGTTGGCTCCAAGATGTAGAAAAGATGAATGATGAAATAGAAGCCATTGAACGTGAAGCTGTAGAAGGGAAGTGTTTCTCATGTGCACACATATGAAAACTTGCTTTTAAGAAGATACGAGAGGTGGAAGAACTTTATCAAAGGGGTGCTTTTAGTGATATTTTGGTCATTGATCCAACTCCAAGCAACGGAGAAATAATGTCAACACCAACTTTGATTGGGGAAAGCACTGCTGAAAGAGTAAAGGAAGCAATTTGGGCATGGGTGTTGGACGATGACGTTAGAAAGATTGGCCTTTATGGAATGGGAGGTATAGGGAAATCGACTGTCATGGAGCACATCAATAATCGTATATCAAAAGAGAAAAAAAAAAATTGACAGTGTCATTTGGGTCATTGTATCAAAGTCTTTAAATGTTATCCAACTACAACATGATATTGCGCGCAAGTTGGATTTAGATCTCGCAGAAGTTGAGGATGTAAGAGAAAGGGTTGCCAAGTTAAAGGCAAAATTGGAAGATAAGAATAGATATGTGCTAATCTTAGATGATATGTGGGAAGCATTTGCTCTTGAGAAAATAGGAATTCCAGAGCCTACTTCAACAAATGGATGCAAATTATTGTTAACAACACGAGATCTTGCTGTTTGTCGAGGAATGAGTTGTAAAGATATCAAAATGGAGCTACTTTCGAAAGAAGAGGCACATAAGTTGATTTTGGATAAAATGGGTTGTGATGTTTTTAATATTCCCTATTTGAAACCAATTGCAAAAGAGGTTCTTGAAAGATGTGCCCAATTGCCTCTTGCAATTGTTACGATAGCTGCAAGTTTCAAACCCTTAAGACAAGATTTCGTGTGGAGGGATGCATTGGAAAAGCTGAAGACATCAATAATGAGGTCTAACAATAGAGAGAAGCAGGTACTTGAGACACTTAAATTTGGTTATGAATGCTTGGAAGATGAGGAACCTAAACAGTGTCTCTTGCATTGTGCACTACACCCTGAAGACTTCAAGATTAACAAACAAAAGTTGATAGAACATTTGATTGATGAGAGAATTATTGAAAGAATGAAGAATAGGCAAGCGGAGTTTGATAGGGGCTATTCAATATTGAGTAAACTTGAAAATGCTTGCTTATTGGAAGGTGGAAATGATAATTTTGTGAAGATGCATGATTTGGTAAGAGACATGGTCCTCCAGGTTGCAAGTCCTGAATTTATGGTAGGTCACTTGGGATTGGAAGATTTTTCAGATGAAGGAAAATGGAGAGAGGATCTTGTAAAGGCTTCTTTGATGTACAACAACATATCAGCAATCCCTTGTAATGTATCACCAAAGTGTCCTAACCTTTCAACCTTGTTGCTGCAAGGTAACCCATTAAAAGCTGTCCCAGATTCTTTGTTTGAGCATTTGCATGGGCTCAAGGTTCTTGATCTATCATATACTAGTATTGGATCTTTGCCGAATTCAGTCTTGTTAGTGTATAGTTAGCCCACTGGGCTAAGCCCAATATACTATACTTGTAGTTTACTCATATTTCTTGTACTGCACACATACCTAGCCTATATAAGGCTCTCCTCTGTACATTGTTACACACATCTATATACACAGATTATTCAGTTCTTCTTTTTCACTTTATATCTTTAACATGGTATCAGAGCCATTAATCTGACTTTCTGGTTCCTGTGGACATCTCCGGCGTTCTTCCGCTGCCCTCGCCTTCATCCAGTAGCCACTGTCAGAAGCGAGTCACCGCCGTCACGCCCACAGTTCGTGCATCTCTCGGATCTTACTGTTCCGTTCACTTTACTGTCAAAGCAAAGACATACAGTGACAGATCAGACAAACCCGAGCAAAACCTGACCAAGAACAGCCAGAAACGAGCTTGCACGCGCCCACACGCGCCGACCAAACTTTCTGACTGTCAAACACGCGCTGCACGTGCCTCCACGCGCCACCAGAGTCCTCTCACGCGCCACACGCGCCGGTTCCACGCGCCTTACTCGCGCCACGCGCCCCATGCGCCAAGGATCTTCAGCGTCACTGCCACGTCAGCCCTAAGCTGACGTCATCTTGCTTACGTCAGCGCTGCGTCATCTGCCTACGTCAGCACACGTCAGCACCGTTGACTTTGACTTTGACGGTTGACTTTGACCGTTGACTTTGACCAAGTCAAAATTTTTTGACAGGGCCTATCTTGCTCAGTTTTTCGTGTAGATTCCGATTTTAGGCTCCGTTTTTGCATTTGAGGTTTCTAAATATCATTTTTTGGGCATTTTTCCTCATTATGGCTCAACAAAATGATCGAGATATCATACGTCCTATCACCATTATGTTGGATGGTCCTACTAGCTATCATGCATGGTCTCAGAATATGACTGTCTTCTTGAAGGGTCGTAAACTGTGGAGATATGTGACTGGTTCAATTCCTAAGCCAGTACCAAACCCTAAGTCCAAAGCCACTGCTGCTGAAGATGATTATGAAGAATGCCTAGAGGAATGGGAGAGTATTCAGAGTAAGATCCTGTCTTGGTTTATCAATACTTCTGTTCCCTCCATTCATAATCTTCTTCCTCGTCTTGAGACTGTTGAGGCCGCTTGGAAATTTTTGGTTGATCGCTATAATTGTACTAATGATTCAAGCTTGGAGTTCCATATTGAATCAAAACTTTATCAAATGCGCCAAGAGATAGGTCAGTCTATTTCTGATTATTATTCTCAGACTTCTACTATGTGGGAACAACTTTCTGCTGCAGATCCTCCACTAGTGTGTTCCAAGGACATTGAGCTCTTTGCCAAATATCGGGATCGCCGAAAATTCATGCACTTCATGATGGGTTTACGTGAGGATTTTGAGCCTACTAGGGCTTCTCTGCTTAGCCGGTTTCCTACTCCTTCTCTTGATGCTGCAGTCAAGGAGCTCATTTCTGAGGAGAACCGTCGGCCTACTCATCACATGTCATCATCTGATCATGTATTGGCTACACCACCTCCACAGCCTCCCATTGCTGCATTCACTGCTCCTCCACGAGTAAACTCTGGGTGTCCCACCTCTCAGTCCTACAAAGGTACTCGCTGTGAGTTTTGCCGTGCTAAAGGCCATGATATCTCAGTTTGTCGTAAACTGCAGAAATTTATGCAAGAGCAGAATAAAGCTTCTCTTCCTCGGGCAGCTGCTGTATGTCCTCCAGATCCATCAGTTCCTACAGGTCCATCTTTAGCTTCCTCACTTACTACGGCTGATATTGAGGCAGTTGTTCAACAGGTTTTATCCCGAACTTCTACTGCCCTTTCTGTCACCTCAGGTAAACAACCTTGGTTTTTTGATACTGCATGTTGTAACCATATGACTCCTGATGAATCTCAATTTTCTGATAAGGCACCTTTAGCACACCCTATCACTATTTACACTGCTGATGGAACTCCTATGCCTGTTAGTCACAAAGGAACAATCTCTTCTCCTAGTTTATCCCTTAGTGACACATTTCATATTCCAAAGTTATCCCTCAATTTGCTTTCTGTTGGTCAACTTTGTGAATTAGGTGTAGATCTTCTCTTTACTAATCATGGTGTGGATGTGCAGGATCCTCGGACGGGTCAAGTACTTGGGACAGGGCGTAAGGTTGGTCGCATGTTTGAGGTTCATGACTTGAAGATTCCTTCACAAGTCGTTTCAACAGCTGCTACCATTACCACTCCCTCACTTGATCTTTGGCATGCTCGTCTTGGTCATCCATCCTTATCTTGTCTTCAATTGTTAGCTTCTCAAGGTCATTTAGGTTCAGTTCAGTTTCAAAAATTTGATTGTACTTCCTGTCATTTTGGCAAACAAGCTAAATTGCCCTTTAATAATAGTGACTCTTTCTCTTCTGCACCTTTTGATCTTATACATTCTGATATTTGGGGTCCTGCAACGGTTCCTACTGAGGGGGGATCTAGATATTTTGTCATATTTGTGGATGATTTCTCTCGATATACTTGGATTTATCTGCTCCACCATAGGTCTGAACTTGTGTCTATTTACCAAACATTTCATAAAATGGTTGAAACACAATTTAATCGCACTGTCAAAGTCTTTCGATCAGATAATGCCCAAGAGTATAATGATAAATCTTTCCTATCCTTTTTAAACAGTCATGGTACCCTTCCTCAGCGGTCTTGTCCTTACACCTCTCAACAAAATGGTCGTGCAGAACGAAAATATCGTCACATTCTTGATGTTGTCCGCACCCTTCTCATTTCTGCCTCTCTTCTTGAGCGCTTTTGGGGTGAGGCAGCACTCACTGCTGTATACACCATTAACCGTATTCCTTCACCTACTACACATAACAAGTCACCATTCGAGCTTCTCTATGGTCAAATCCCTGACTACTCATCTCTTCGGGTTTTTAGTTGTGCTTGCTTTGTCTCACTTCCTCCTCATGAACGAACAAAGCTTCAACCTCGTGCTCGTCTCTGTTGTTTCCTTGGTTATGGTGTCTCTCAAAAGGGGTTTCGCTGCTATGATCCCATTTCTCATCGGCTTCGTGTCTCCCGAAATGTTGAGTTTTAGGAACATCGTCCTTTCACGAGTCTCCAGTAGTTTCCTGCATCCTCTTCCTCAGAGTCTCCCATTTTTACCGATCTTTTCCTCCCTCTCTATCCTGAACTTGTGGAGGATTCTTCTACATCGGCTGCCTCTCCAGACGACTTATCTCCGGTTCCGTCCCCGGCACATGACCCGCCTGTCTTGGATCCTGTGGCACCACCCTCTCCTGAGTTACCTGTTAGTCCTGAACTTCGTCGTTCCACCCGGGTAAGCATTCCTCCCCCTTATCTCACTGATTATCACTGCTCTTTTGCTCTTGCCACCCTCTATGAACCTCACACCTATCGTGAGGCCCATACTGACCCTTTTTGGCAGCAAGCTATGAATGAAGAATTAGATGCCCTTCATAAGAATCACACTTGGGATATGGTTGCTTTGCCTCCTGGTCAGTCTGTAGTAGGTTGTAGGTGGGTTTACAAAATCAAGACCAAAGCTGATGGATCTGTTGAACAATACAAGGCTCGTCTCGTTGCCAAGGGCTTTACTCAGGAGTATGGCATTGATTATGAGGAAACATTTGCTCCTGTTGCTCGCCTTACATCTGTCAGATGTCTCATTGCTGTGGCTGCTGTTCGCCGTTGGCCTCTTTATCAAATGGATGTGAAGAATGATTTCCTCAATGGAGACCTCCAAGAAGAAGTATACATGCAACCACCTCCTGGCTATCCGCACTCAGGCAGTCAAGTTTGTCGCCTTCGTTGTGCTCTTTATGGCCTCAAGCAGGCTCCTCGAGCTTGGTTTGAAAAGTTTAGCTCAGTTGTTGCTCAGCAGGGTTTCACTTCGAGTCCTCATGACACTGCTCTTTTTGTCCGACGATCCTCTGCTGGTATCACTCTTATTCTTCTTTATGTTGATGATATGATTATTACTGGAGATGATTCTGCAGGTATCCGCTCTCTTCAGCACTTCCTCAGTCAGCATTTTGAGATGAAAGATCTGGGCACTCTTAGCTATTTTCTTGGGCTTGAGGTTACCTCTTCTTCCGATGGATACTATCTTTCCCAAGCTAAATATGCTTCTGATCTTCTCTCCAAAGCAGGTATCACCGATAACAAGACTGTTTCCACTCCCTTGGAATACAATGCCAAGCTCACACCACCCTTGGATGGTGAACCTATATCTGATGCTACACGTTATCGTCAGTTGGTTGGTAGTCTGATCTATCTCACTGTTACTCGTCCTGATATCTCACATGCCGTGGGTATGGTTAGTAAGTTCATGGATGCCCCTCGTTCTGTTCACTATGCTGCAGTTCTTCGGATTCTTCGATATGTCAAGGGCACACTTTATCATGGTCTTCACTACTCTTCTCGGTCCTCTCTCGAGCTTCATGCTTATTCAGATGCAGACTGGGCAGGTGATCCGACTGATCGATGCTCTATTACAGGTTTCTGTTTCCTACTGGGTACTTCCCTTATCTCATGGCGTAGCAAGAAGCAGGATGTGGTTTCTCGTTCCAGTACTGAGGCTGAGTATCGTGCCCTTGCCGACACCACCTGCGAGCTTGTCTGGCTCCGCTGGCTCTTGGCTGACATGGATGCTCCACAGCCCACTGCCACTCCTCTTTATTGTGACAATCGTAGTGCCATTTATATTGCTCATAATGATGTCTTCCATGAACGCACTAAGCACATTGAGATTGACTGCCACATCACTCGCCAGCATCTCAAGAAAGGCAATCTCAAGTTATTCTCTATCTCCTTTGCTGACCAGCCTGCTGATATCTTCACCAAGACTTACCCGCCTGGTCGTCTTTGAGATCTTATATCCAAACTCCAGTTGGCTTCTTCCTTGCCACCTCGAGTTTGAGGGGGGATGTTAGTGTATAGTTAGCCCACTGGGCTAAGCCCAATATACTATACTTGTAGTTTACTCATATTTCTTGTACTGCACACATACCTAGCCTATATAAGGCTCTCCTCTGTACATTATTACACACATCTATATACACAGATTATTCAGTCCTTCTTTTTCACTTTATATCTTTAACAAGTCTTTAGCTTGGAGAATCTTTCTACATTAAGGCTAAGGGGGTGTGAACGATTAAATCATGTGTCTTCATTAGCAAAGCTTACAACATTGAGAAAGTTAGACCTTGGGTTTACAATAACAGAGGAAGTACCTCATGGTTTAGAAATGTTGGTCAACTTGACATATCTCAATTTGAATGCGTGTACACTAAAAACCATTCCACTTGGGATTTTACCTAAATTATCTCATCTTCAGTATCTCTCAGTTTCCTGCGATTCAAGCATAATTATAGTGAAAGGAGAAGAGATAGCAAGCTTGAAGAAATTGGAGACTTTTGGGGGCCATTTTTATGACTTATGCGAGTTCAATACGTATATAAGATCCTTGGAGAAAAGGCAACTTGCATGTTACAAAATTGAAGTGGGAATGTCAATTATGGATGAGGATGACTGTCTAAGTGGAGACATCTCAAATTGCAAATTTATAATGTTAAATGACTGCAATTTAAGAAAAGGAGAAGAGTCCTTTGTGCTACCGAAAGATGTGCAAGCTCTAGCTATTGGAAGCTGTCACGAAATAAGAAGTTTATGCGATGTTCCACCTTTGAACCACGCAAGTGAATTAAAGGTTATACTTCTTCACAATTGTGAAGGAATAGAACACGTACTTTCATTTTCTTCTTCTTCGTCGTCCACTTCTTGTACCCTTTCTCTTCAAACTCTCGAGGAATTAGCGCTTTTTAGTTTGGATAACTTACAGGTACTGTTTAGAAAAGAGAAAGTTGCATCGGCACGGTTCCCACCTAACACCTTTTCCTGTCTCAAAACATTTGCAATAGGGGATTGTTCAAGAATAAAGAAGCTGCTTCCAGCTGGGTTGCTGCTACACTTGCACAACCTGGAAGAGATCGAAGTCCGCAATTGTGGACAATTAGAGGATATAATAGCAGAAGTATTTGATGAATTTGAAGGAGAAGAAAAGGAGGGAATGGACACTACCAAAATCACTCTCCCCAGATTGAGAACTTTGGAATTACAGGACCTACCAGAATTGAAGACTATTTGTAGTAGCAGAAAAGTAATAGTTTGTGATTCTCTTGAAAGGGTTGAGATAATTGAATGTCAAAAGCTGAAGAGACTCCCTCTCTTTCTGCCGCTTCTTAATGGACAACTATCTCCTCCCCCTTCTCTTAAAGAGATTAAAGCAGATAAAGAATGGTGGGAGTGGTTGGACTGTCAGGACACTAAGAATGTCCTTCAACCCTTCTTCTGTGATCCAAAGGAAATTTTAGCATATTTCGCGGTATGTCTTTCTCTTCATTCTCACATTTTTTTTATCTTTTATGGACTCATCTTCAATCTTTCTTTTATTTTCTCTAATCCATGTTCTAAAATCCTTTAAATACCCCTTTTTGGATTGGGCCAACAAATTATTTATCACATCTTCCCTGTAAGTATATGCTTTATAGTTACTGTAAAATGGTTTCGCGAGTGGTTACTTTTGCTGTTTTGGTCTTATAAAGGATTTATGGCTAAGAAATTTTTGTTTGATTTTATTCATTTTTTTTTTTTTTCATATTTGCTAATTAATATGAACTTTGCTGTGTTATTAACGCGTGCTCCTCTTTGACTATGTGTGATAATCTTCTGTAGTAATTGATCCTCTGGCTGATTTGTTTTGATATAGGATTTGTTGTGAAGCCAAACCTGACATAAAATGTTTCCGTGGTGTGTGCGAGTGCGAGTGCGAGCGCGAGTGCGAGCAAGGAGAACTTCACTCTCAAACGTAATTCTTTGTGATTTTGTTCTTATTTGCTAATTATAAACTCTTTTATGTTATGAAGTTGTGTTCCTCTTTGACTAACTGCCACAATCTTCAGTAATATTTATCTCTTCTACCTAATTCCTTCTCTTCTCTGTTCGCCGGTGGAGAAGAACTCAAAAATAGGGAATTGTTTTATGTTGTGTAGATTTCGGTCCTAATAAATCTTTTTACATTAAATTTGGTGAATTTACTCGATCTTCTTTGGATACCTTGAAACATTGATTTTGCAATGATTATAATTCCAATTATTTATTTATTTATTTTATTTTTTTCGCTGAATATCAGATCTTGTGAGTCCTCTATAATTGGGAAAACGTAGCGCTGTAGCATCATGTACCCTGTGGTCAATGTACAAAATTGTTAAATTGGTGCACGTCTTGCGAACATCCATTCCATTTCGACTTTTGCTGTCAACATGCTCTATATGGGTAGTTTCATTATCTAGGAACAAGTATGCTTATGATACAAGCATCTTGGTCATCAATATGGCATACTTTTTGCTTCATGTTTTCGCTTTTGTGTTGATAACCAGCTTTCCTTTAGGGTGTTTGTATTCGTCATTGAATATATAATTTGTTCCCATTCCTTTCCTTTTCTTTCTTGTCCTTGTCTACTTTCTCTATTCCTCCCTCTAATAGAGATGGATTTGTGAATTACATGATATTGAATTTGGTTTATCTCAAGCTAATAGATGTAAATACATTCTCAAAACATCCAATGCAAACTCTGTAGAAGTTAGTATTCTTCAATGTGGATATTTTATTATTGCCATAAATAATTTCATCTGCGTTCAATTCAAGAATAAATCAGCAATCCATTACTCAACCCAAGAGACAACATATCAATCTTGAAATAATTAAAACTCAATCTTGATGCATGTATTTTTGCTCCTCATATAGTCACAAAATTTCTCCCCACTAATTATGTGGAGAACAAAAAGCTTAAAGAAGATGCTGATAGTAATATTCGAGATTTGCATAATTTTAACTCAGAAAATTTTCTTTTCAAGTTGATATGACCTGTTTTAATAGAACCTATGCTTCATTGTTATGCACATGATGAGGCTTTGAAAAATATTTTCTATTGAGTACCAAAATGTGTTAAGCAGGGATATAACAATCAAATAAAATATTTTCATCATGAAACATACTCAGTGCAGTTAACTTGTTTTTCCTATTAACGATGTGAGTAAGTATTAAAGAGAAAAATCAAATAGATTGTTAATTTTCCTTATATTTTGCTACTTTTTTGGTTATTTGAAAAACAAGCTTTCTGGAAAGGCTACTTGAATGTTCTGTTATCTTTCATAAAGTTTTTAGTATCCTCTTTAGTTCCCTGTAAGTTAAATATTGCTGCTTGGTTCACATTTCTCACAGTGCACCAGCTGTAGTGCAACATGCTCCATACGCTATAAAAATGCTTAATCATTTAGGAGGCCTTTCATTTAGAATTATTTTATTTCTCATCTGAATCAATAGATGCACCTTGCGTACCCTAGTATTGTCCTTTGCAAACTTGTAATTCTAGAATACTTAAAAATTTAAAGGACTCTCATGTGTTTGTGAACCTGTTGTATCATTTTTCAACCTGTAACTCTAGGTGCTTAAATATTTATGGTCTGTTTGGATTAAGAGGGGAAGTGGGGGGGGAGGGAATAGAGTAAAATTAGTTCAAAATTAACCTATTTTCAGTCAACCCTACTCAACTCTCCTCCACTCCCCCTTCATTTTTCCTCAATCCAAACAGGCCCTTAAAGAAATCTTGTGTGTTTGAGAACCTCTTGTATAATTTTTTTTTTTTGTGAACAAACCTCTTGTATCATTTCTGAAAGTCTTGGTTTTGGGGGAATTTGTAAGATCTTTAAAATGTGTTAATGTTCAATCTTATGCTAGAGTTTCTCTTCATATGTGCTGGAGTCATGAATCATGGTTTTAAGCAGTAAATAAGTTATATCTGGTGTAAAATTATTTTTTTCAACATTTCGAATTAATATATATATATATATATATATATATTTTTTGCAGATCCACAGATGAAGGATTTCTCTATCCCTCTATATTCTATAAAGGCGTGGTCTATTCCTCATGCTTAATTTACAAAGTGTTGGACACTTCTGGCATGTTGATGTTTGATGGTTGTAAATATCTTTTGTCGCTATTCGGCAATTCCTGTCGACATATACTGTATGTATTGTTTGATAATCTGGGAACGAGTATGCTAATGAAACAAGCTTTCCTGATCATCAATTTGGGGTTAATTAGTTGAGAATCATCCACCAAGTAGTCACCACAATTTTCCCCCTTTATCTTTGTTCATTGTGTGTTAAAAACCAGCCTTCCTTTTTGCTGTGTAATGTATTCATCAAGATAGAACGCATGTCATCAAGATATAATACATGTTTAAATAGCATTATCTTCATATTTTTATCCATTCTGTTTTTTAATAATTTTTTATATCTTAATTTATGATTCTAATTGATTCAAATTTGGTATAATCACAATTCACAACTTGGTTGGTTGTATAATCTACTAAGATCCAGACCATGGCCCAGTTGAACTCATCGTGGCCCAGTTGGTGTTAGATCTCAATCTTGCAACTATTGGGCCTTTGAAAACCCAGACCATGGGACTCCGGGACTTGTAAACGCACAGATTACGTAATGGCCTAAGATTCGATCCAAGCATAGCCCAACAACAACTAAGGCAGTTACCAAAACGGTGCACCGTGCACAAAAAAAGAAAATCAAATTGACACGTCAAACACTCACCATTTTCCCTAAATTTTGCGTGTGATTTGAACTGTGTTTCTTTGTTTCTTTCTTTTCTTTGATCTTTGAACCGGTTAAAATGGTCAAATATCATCTTTGGATGAAATATTTAGCAATCTATCACTGTTTGTAAAATGTTTAACAATTTACCACTATTTTGAAACTCGAATTCTACATAGAACTTGAGTTTATGAAAATCAAGTTCTAAAAAAATGTGACTTGGTGGCTGAAGCTGATCTGGTATTTTATAATTTAAATGTTCACGTGAAACTCGAGTTTTAAAAAATTTGAGTTCCCTCTAATATGAAACTTGAGCTCTTGGTGCTCGAGTTCCTTTAAAAATTGGCTTGGCCATGTGCATGTGGGACATGCTGAAGTGAAGAAATGCTGAAGGAAAAGAAGAAAAGAATTAGACTAAAGAAAGCACTAGTGTGGGACACGGTGAACTCGAGTTCCAATAAGAGTGAAAGAGAAAGTGAGGCTCTGGTCAGATTGTTTGAAACTTAATGAGTGAACTATTTTGCAATTAAACCATACCCTTCAAGGTATAATTAAATCGTATCCTTCAGGTGTGTGCAAGTGTAGTGAAGGACAGGTGTAGTGTAGTAAAGAAAGCAAGGATGATGCCTATGCCGCGTGACTTGTGAAGTGAAGGACAAGTGAAGTGAAGTGTCTCACAGGTGAAGTGAAGTGTGTAACTAAAAAGCACAAGTCAGTCATAGTGCGTACCTCTAGAAGTAAGGTGTTGTAAAAGTTGTCTAGAAGTAGGGTGTTATAAAAGTTTTGTTCAGTGCAGTTCTATGGTATTTGAGTTTTATAAACTCCAATAACACACAACGTTATTAAACCCGGACTGGACCGTACGGTCCGACCGGAAAACCCTCGAACCGTTCATCTTTGTGGTTCTTTTAGCATCAAGAACCTCTCAATGAGAAAAATGCACAGAGCCGTGCGAACCGCAGTCGGACCTCACGGTTCTGAGAACCGTGAACGGTCCTCGCGGTTCTCGCGGTTCTTGTATTTGATTGGAAAAAAGAACATCCAAACAGAAAATGTAAAAAGAAATCACAAAACAGAGGATCTGACCTAGAAAATGCATGATCTTTGTTTCAGTCTCTTTGCTCCACTCTCAAAAAACATCTCACATAATCCAAACACAAACCAAAATCCAATTCTTACAATAAAATTGAATCAGAACAAGAAATATGAAAAAAAAAAAAAAGAAGAACAAGAAGAACAAGCCGATTGACCTAGAGGGGAGGAGGCCGAGCGGCGGTGTGGCGGCGGACGAGGGAGTGCTACATGGGAAGCGTCGATCTCCACCGGCTTCGGCGACCTCGATCTCCTCCGATCTGCACCAGCTTCGGCGACCTCGATCTCCTCCGATCTCCACCAGCTTCGGCAACCTTGATCTCCTCCGATCTCCACCGGCTTTGGCGACCTCAATCTCCACCGGCGACCTCGACTTCACCGGCGCTTCAGATGCTCTCTCTCTCTCTCTTTTCTCTGATGTGATTATGTGAATACTGCTCAGTGGCCAAAGGGGTAAGTATGTGATAAATGTGGTGGTTGAGTAATAAATACCCAATTGAAAAATGTGTGGTGGAGATTCTTAATTTCTTATCTCTTACTTTAATTATTATTATTTTTTTACGTAATCATGTGTTTTTTTTTTATTTAAACGTGTGGTATTTAATATTAAGAAATAGAAATTATGGAATATTACCACAATATTTTCACAATAAATTTTAAGTAATAGATTGTTATTAGTTAATATTGGTGAGTAAAATAGCTGGTCACGTGGAAATTATGAAATACTACCACTTTTGTTTCTAGTGCTTTTTTAGGATTGTGAATGTGAGCTAAATAGCTAGTCATGTGGACATTAGAAAGTGAAAATTAGAAAGACAATATGATGCTTTTAATTTTTTTTTAATAAAAAAATGGTTATTATTATTATTGGATAAATATTTCATATTTGGGTTTGAAATGGATATATTAGACATAGCTAAAATATGGATTTATAGTTTTAATTGGACTATTTTAGTTAATTTTTCTATTTTTTATTAATTTAATATTTTTATATATATTTAAAATAATTATTAAATTAATTATGACGTCATCACGGTTCGACCCCGGTTTGACCTCGGTTCGACCTCAAAAACCTTGAACCTCTTCCTTTTACGGTTCAATGAACGGTCCAGGTCTGAAAACCATATTAACACATTACAAGTAACTCAAGATTCAGAAACTTGAGTTCCACCTACGTGACATTTTTTATTTAAAATAATCCATGTTAGCAGGTGCTACCATGTTAGTTTTTATAAAACTCGAGTTTTTAAAACTAAAATTACATGTCAAACTTAAGTTTCATGAACTCGAAACTTGAGTTTTAAGAAAGTGGTAGATTGTTAAATATTTTGCAAATAGTGTTAGATTACTAAATGTTTCATCAAAAGATTGTATTTGGCCATTTTGGCCTCTTTGAATCCATACCCATAAATAGAATTTAATAGATTATTCAATTGAATTCAAACATATATGATTGTAGGGCTGTCCACGGGTTAGGTGGGTCGGGTTTGTGCCCAACCTGTAACTGACTCGCCGGAGATCGGGTAGGGAGGTGCCGGACCCGCAACCGACCCGTTTGGAGATCGGGTTTTATGAGTCGGTTTCCCGTCGGGTGAGCGGTGGTTTCGGGTGAGGCCGAAACCCTCCGGAGAGGACCAAAAAAGTTAAAAAAAAAACGGCGTTATCTCTCTCGATCCGGCAAAGATCCGGTGCGATCTAGCCAGATTTGGCAAAAATTTCACCAAATCCGATACTTTTTCCCCTAAATCTGGTGTTTTAGAAGCCGGGTTTGGTGTTTTAGTCGCCGAAATATGCCAAATCATGTCGGGAAGCTCGTCGAAAAACTTGAAATCTCAACAAGTCTTTCTCTCTTCGGGCGGGTCGGGTTGAACGGGTTTTGAAGGAAGGGAACCGAAACCGAACCGCCAGTGTCGGGTTTTGGAGCTCGGCACCCGCGTTCGACCACCTGCGGTTCGGTTTCGGTTCCCTTCCTTTATTATTCATCATCATCTTTATATCTTTCTCTCTCTCCCTCTTCGTCTCTCTCTTCCCTGATACAAAGCAAGCAAACCCATAAAACATCAAACCAGTAAAGAGCAACCCATCACACTCACAACCCACACTGTGAGCCATCAACCCAACCACCACAATCCATACCGTGACCCACCAACCACACCTACACTGTAACCCACCAAGCACACCCGCAACAATCACACTAACACATCACAGCAACCCACGGATCAACAACCCACCACCACCGACCCACAGGCCATAACCCACCGACTCACATCCACGAAACCCACTAACCCACAAGTGACAATCCAATCAGACCACACCCATGAAAACACAAACACAAACCCAGCACAAAAGAAAACACAAACTCAGTACACAAACTCAAATCCAACACAAACTCGATGGCGATGGGGCTTGGGTAATATATCGGTAATGGGACTTAGGAAGATGGGGTCTCGGCCGTAGGGATGTCCAAGACTCTCTCGACCCACGGCTACCGAAGGGCGATCGACTTGAGCACCATTGAGGTTGGCGAGCTAGCCAGCGAAGCAGAGAGGAGATGAGGGAGGTGCTACAGAGTATCATAGATCAGAAAAGAAGAAAGAGTCATAGATCAGAAAAGAAGAAAGGAAGGAGATAAACATTCATACACACACCGAGAGAGAGAGAGAGAGAGAGAGAGAGAGAGAGAGAGAGAGAGAGAGATGAGATGAGATATTTTTTCTTTTCTTTTTTTGGGTTTTGGGTTTTGAAGAGAAGCCATTTGCAGTATAGGTGAAGAAAAAAAAAAAAAATAAAGGAAGATGTCAAAATTTAACGCCATTTGTGCATGTTGTTGAATTGGATAAATGTCAAAATTTTAAGTAGGGAACCTAAGGTACTGTACCTAAGGAATTGTACTTAAGTTTTGCCCAATAAGTTAATAAATATAATTTTTGCCAAACGTAAAACAGCCATCTCAAAGCCTAATATATTTATCTCCTAACCAATCCTTTCAGCAACCAACCGGACCAACAGCGGCAAGTTTCCATGGTAAACCCATCGTCGTCAACACTGCAAGATGTTTGCCCTAAAATGAATTTGGATTTCTATAGTTTTGCAGCTAACAAATCCTTCAAAGAGACCAACTTACAAACCCATGATTCAGTGTTTCTTTCTTTGTCCATTTCACCTTCGTTTTCTTTGAACGTTTTCATTCATTCATTAAATAATTCTTCTTGTCCACTTTCTATAACCAACAATAAAGCAATTAAAAATAAGTGGCGAATAGGTACAATTTGGGTGAAATCCAACTAATGGCCAAGATGACAGCCATTAAAATAATCTTAGTGGAGAGACACCATTCGTTTCAGTAGTAGTGGGGATTATCCTTGAAAGTGGAGTAATCCAAAAAAGCTTGACCTGGAGCTTCCCTTGAAAGTGGCGAAGCATTGTTGGCAGCGAACAGAAGAAAACTTGGTCTATGGGCGGCGGTGGATCTGCCACAGGACAGGAAGTTGTTGGTGCTCCAGTGGGTTTGCCAAGAGAAATGGGTTGCTAAGGGCTTGTTTGGTTTAAAAAAAGTGGTCACTCATCACTCGTCACTCAGTTTTCATCACTCATCATTCATCATCCATCACTCATCACTCATCACTTAAAATACCCAATTTTCTAATACTACATGTTTGGTTTTGTTTTCACTTCACATCACTCAAATATTTTCACCTTTTTTGTGGGTCCCATGCCTTAGTGAACGTCAGAACCTTCTGTTTCCTTTCCCGCAGAACCCATTCCCAGGCCATTTCCTTCACTTCTCTAGAACCCCTTCACCCCTTCAACAAAGTGCCTCTCCCACCATTCTCTTCCTCTCTTAGTAGCTCCAAAAAAATCAAAGCTCAAAAAATTAAAGTAGAGAGCAAAGCACAAAAAGCTCTGGCGTCCATCACGTGCAAGGCTGATGCGGCAGCGCTCTGCGTCACGTGTGACTACGATACCCACTCGGAGTCCAAATAGTGCCGATCTCCACCTCACCGGGTCCAGACAGCGCCGATCTCCACCACACCAGGTCCAGACAGCGCTGATCTCCACCTCATCGAGTCCAAACAGCGCCGATCTCCACCTCATCGGGTCCAAATAGTGCCGATCTCCACTTCACCGAGTGGTTTGTGGCTAGTTGTGGCTTGTGGGTTGTGGCTTGTGATGTGTTGGTTGTGGCCTATGATGGGTGTTGTGGATGACCATTGTTGAGGTGGGTTTGTGATGGTGATAACTATTTTTTTTATTTTTTAATTTGAGTCGTGGTGGGCTGGTTGTGGTTGCGGCAGTGGGTGGTGGGTGGTGGGTGGTTGTGATTGGGTTCATTGTGCTGATGGAGTTGGCTGGGTTTGGGGTTGTTGGGTTTGTGTTTGGCTGATTTGGGGTTGCTGGATTTGGGGTTGTTGGGTTCAGTGGTGGAGCTAGCTCACTGGGGATGAAGAGGGAAGTGAAAATGAGAAGACGCTGAGAGAGGGAAGTGAGAAGAGGGAGCAAAAATTTTTCGGAGGACTGAAATGAAACGGAGGAGCTCCAACGGTAATAACTCAGCCAGTTTCGGACGTGACAATGCACTGGCTTTGGGGCCCACAATCTTCCCTTATTTACGGACATGCCACTGAGTGATGGCTTTTGAGTTTTGAAAACAGGTTTTAGCTGTTTTCATTTTCCATCATTGTAATCCATATTTTGAATCACCGAGTAACGAAATCCATCATCCAAAACTCATCCAAACAAACCATCATCCGTAGGACCCACATGATTTGGATGATGAAAACAGAAAATTGAGTGATATCACTCAAAACTCATCCAATCCAAACAACCTCTAAATGGTTAAGTTGAGAGAGAGATAAATTGGGTTTTTGAGGTGGCTTCGTTTACTACCTTTAGATCTTTCATCTGAATAAAAATTGGAAAAAAATGGGAAGGATTTTAATGGAAGGGAATATGCTACTAGTGTGGACAACTTGGCATTGACTTGTGTTTATAGTATTATTTCAAAGCTACAGTCTACTACATATAAAAGAAATATAGTATTTAAATAAGGATTTTACTAATGTGTGTCTAAAGACATACAATAGTAAACCAATTTTGAAAAAAAGTTTATTGAAAATTGAAAATATTTTGACAATTTTTTTAATTATCAATAAAACTTTTTCAAAAATGGATTTGTTAATGTGTGCTTTTAAGGGTACACATTAACCGGATCCTTTAAATAAATAAACTTAATCATCATATCTTATATTTGTCCCCTCCAATCTCTAATTTCTGGCTCTGCCATTAGTCACATAAGTTTGAGTGTGTGTCAGTGAATAGAAAGGGAAAATGAAATTCATTAGGTTGTGAGTTTGGGTTTGTAGCTGTTGTTAGGGGTGATTAATGGCTGCGACTTGTTGTATTTTTAAGGCAAAAACGCAAAATTAACCTTCTAACTTTCACCTTTTTTATTTCAGTCCTCTCATTTTCAATTTTTGTCAATGCAGGACTCCATTAGAACTCAGTTAGTGGCTGCCGTTAAAACTCCTGAAACGACGCTGTTTTGCATGTTTTTTTTTTTTTAATTCGAAATTAAAAGAAAATAAGAAAAATCTATAAAAAAAAACATTTGGGGGTCAGTTTGAGAGAGAGAGCCGGTTTGAGAGAGAGAGAAAGATTGAGTTGAGGACTGAAATCACCAGCTACCTTATCAAGTAGTACCCAAAGAAGGAACACTAGCCCACGTTACAAATGCTCAATTAAGCTTTAACATGGACTTGAAATTGATAGAGTTGCCTCCTTTTGTTTGCTTTTTTTCCAGCGATCTCTTCTCTCAATGAGATTGGATTGTGAAACCCATTTGAAGATGACAACTTTTGCGCTGATTTCTTGTTCCCGGAACCTCCTCCTCCTCTCTTGCCCATGTCGTCTTGTCTCGTGTTCAGTTCTTTCTTTCTCTTAGGAATTTTGACAAACATATGCAATGCAATTATGCAACTCCCGTTTCCTTCTTTTTATGCTACTACTTCCCTAGCTTGCAATTTACCATTACAACAAACTTGAGTTTTTTCAACGTATTTATATCTACGGTCACTGAAAAATGTAAAAAAAAGTTTAATTTTATACGGTTGAGTACAATTATAGAGTAAAAATGAGGAAATTCATAAACTTATTTCTGTAGTTGTTGTAACTGTTGAAAAAAAGTATTAAAAAATATTTGGTTTAAGTTTTTTTCTACCGGCACCGTAGGAAAAGGGGGTCAAAAGAGAGAATAGCTTAATCAACAGCTTGGTCAACTGTAGGTAAAAAAATTAAATTTTGTATCAACGGTTGTAAAACGTTGAAAAACAATAACACTATATTGTATAAAATCTCATTTGAAACTCTCAGAAACGTTAAGGAGATAGATATTTCCAAAAGGGGCTCTCTCGCTCGCGCTCTCACTCCCGCTCTCGCTCATAGCTCACATATCTCTTGGCTCTTCACAGGTTCTCTCTCTCTCTCTCTCTCTCTCTCTCTCTCTCTCTCTCCCTCTTCCTTCCTTGTGTTTTTCTTTTATTTTCTCGGCAACCAAACAGAGTTTTTGACATTGGTTGATTTTTCTTTGCTTCAGATTCACAGAGTTGGTACAATCGCATCCAAATCTGGTATATATTCACACTTTTACTTATTTAAACCTCTGATTAGGTATCTTCTATACATTGATGAATCCAATTTCACATTCTCCTTGAAAACCTAACCTTCAATTTTCAATTTCTTTGCTTTAGATTCACTAAGTTGGTACAATCGCATCCAAATCTTGTATATATTCACACTTTTTCCTATCCAAATCTCTGATTAGGTATCTTCTATACATTGATGAATCCAATTTCACATTCTCCTTGAAAACCTAACTTTCAATTTTCTATTTCTTTGTTTTTCCATAGATAGCATAAACGTTTTGTTTTTGATTTTGGATTTTTTGTATATAACTTGTACAATTAAACTGCAAATCTAGAATTATTGTTTATTAATATAATTACTCTTACTGTATAATTTAGGTTTGTTTTTCAATGGTCTTTGGGAATTCAGAGTTTGATGTGTTTTTCATGAGTGTTTTTCAATGGTCTTTTGGAATTTAACTTTGAGGCTTATATTAATAGGTTTCTCTGAAAAAAAAAAAATGCGGATTGTGAAAATTTTGGAATAATTTTCTCTTTAGCTTCCTAAGGTCTCACTGTACTGTCACTTCAACATTATTTTCTATATCTTTGTCTGTACAAATATCTGTATAGGTCTGCAATAATTTTATAAAAATGTGGATTGTGAATGAGGCTGATAATGTGGTCAAATTTTAGAATATTAGTGTGGCTTGTGAAAATCGGGTGATAAGGATTGATGTGGGGATGTCAAAAGGGTGTGGTGATGGGTTCCCGGAGGTTTTGGAGATTAGTGAGAATTCAGGGTTAAAAGTTTTGACCTCGAACCCATTGTATTGGGATAAGTATTGCATAGAGAGAGGAAGGGAGGGATTGGGTTGTTGGTTCTAGAACAATGACCAAAACAAGTGGAAGTGAAGGCTTAGGAGTTTGGGTAATCTAAACTTTTAACAATAAATTGGAAATGTCTTCACGAATTATCAAAATGTCTTCACGAGTTTGGATAATTTAATATTATTAGGGCCAGTTCTTTGCTATTAGATTTTACATTGTCTGTTTGAATCCCTGCCAGGTGACTTGATTGGAAAGGTTGAGTAAATTGTTGCTTGTCCTGCCAATATATGAGCATGGAAATTCTACAACTTAGTCATAGACCTGTGGTTGTCCTAAATTGCATAGTCAAGGAACTTATTGGCTTCACCTGACTAGAAATATGCCAGGTGCATTACTCAATGGTGACCTTCCTAGTATCTTTTTGATGATAGGACTTGAATGCCTTGGGGCTAAGTTTGGAAGGGGAAGAGAAATCCTTAATTGTGTTTCCTAATATTGACTTAAAAGAAAAAGAAAAAGAAAAAGAAAACCTATTACAAATCACAAAAAAGAGATTATTCATTATGCTATTGTACTCTCATTTCAACAACCAATTTAGGTCTTATTTATTAGGTTTTAATTTTGTTGTGCCAGACACCTTGGTTCTAATGCAGTCATTTGCTCCCCTATTACATGCATCCCATTCAATTATTTTTACCAGCACAGTGGTTAGCTATGTGACTTGTTATTACAGATCTTCATCTAGATTATTTTCAACTGATCAATATCTTTTTTTCATGTAGTTCGAAAGTTTTTGCTGTTGCTGGAGTTCTTGGGGTCTTCATTTTTCTTCCAATTAATTTTGTCGAAACTCAGCTAAGTGAAGATTCTTCTGATTTGTCAAACAAGTCTTTCGACTCTTTCAGTATTTCAAATGTCAATGATGGCTCAAATAGGTGAATATCAGCTGGCCAGATGAAAATAATGTATTTCTTGATAGTGAAGATAAAGATTGTGGTAACTAAGGAGAAATATGACTTGAGTTGGTGAAAGAATATATTGTCTGGTTGTTACTCATTTTTCCTGTTTCTATTGGTGCCATGTATATCACTGCATCATATTTCCCAATATTATTCTATATGTGCTGTTTTCCTCTTTAGATGCTTTCAATTCTATCTGCTCCAGAATTTTTACACCAGTGTAGATATGTAAAATTCAAGAATGTAGAGATAAAAGTGTTCAAGGTATCTTTTTTTTACCATTCATAACAACAATAGAGTTGATGGTGTTCTCACTTTGTTTGTGCTTACTTAGTTAAGGAGGTGGTGTTTAAGCTAGGATAAAAGTGAACAGCTGAGAAATATATTATATCTCCCTTGCCTGAGCTATGAAAATTCAATCTAAACTGTGCAAGAAAGTAATGAAGGGTAAGCAATTTGAGGAATGAAGGGTAAGCAAGAAAGTGATGAGAAAACAAGTGAAAATAAACATGGAAGAAGAAGAAGATGAAGAAGGGACAGGCATGGTTTGGACTGTGGGGCAGCTTAGGACAAAGGAGGAATAGTGGGAGGAGAATATAAAAAAGTAAAGACCATGAGTAAAAGTTTGTTGTGGGGCAAATTGTCGTGTAGAAAATTAGTGAGAACCAAGACCCGTGAAGGCCAAAATATGAAATAAATAAAATAATGCTGGAGAGAGAGACACTGTTGTGTTAGACCAAATAGGGGGTGAAGACTAAGGAGTAACATAGGTATCATGATGGTGGAAATTGACAAGAGACAAATTAAAGAGTGTCTGATGGAATTATTGAAATCACATTTAAGAGGATTAGATCCCAACTGATATGGCTTAACTAGGAACAGAAACCTGTGGTCTCACTTTTAGTATTCTACTCTATATTTATTCACCAATGCTATGTACTTGATTTGATTTTGTTTATTTTTAATTTTAAGTCTTTTATATATGTATATATATATGTAGTTTGATATGTGGTGCTTTTAGGTAAAAAGAAATACGGTGTCTAGCATCTAGATTCTTCTTGTCACATAACAAAATTTGATTTAGGATGCAAAATAACCATTCACGGGTATCACCAATCATTATGAAAATTGAAATTGTTGAGAATTTAACTTAATTGTTAGAATTTGTGAGACTAAAATATGAGTTCTTAACACTTTTTAGTGTGTTAATTCCTCTCTATTAAAATTGCTGTCATTTATAGTTGTGTGAGACCAAAATATTTTTGCATAGTTATTTATGGTGCTTGACATTTTATGGAATGTCTATACTTTGTGTTGTTTAAATGATAGACATTTTATGGAATGTCTATGCTTTGTGTTGTTTAATGATAGAGGGAGAAAACTGGAGAAGATCCTAGCTGACTTCAATTATTTGAGATCACACATACGAGATCTAATGGGCAAGCTGCAAACGAAACTACACAGGAAGCATTGGTATGGAAATTCCTAAAATGCTTGTATGTTAGGATTGGATTTGTGGATTTATTGTGTAGTTGGGTTTGAGGTTAGCTAAGCCTCCAAAATTGAGAGAAGGGAAAGAACAAGAAAAGAAAAGGGATAGGTTGCATTGAAAAATACACTTTGCTTGATCATTACCCACTATACAACTCTTGGTCTCTTATACAACACCAAAACAACTGTCAATGACCATCGGTCTCTAACTGATACCAACCAACTCTGATGTATCTCACATATAGACACTTAAGCACGTATACAACTGGCACACTATCACAGCCTACACTAGTCACTGCTGCATCATAGCTCGCTGCTGCATCATAGCTCTGCATCACAGTCTGTACTACATCACAGCACTGCACTGCATCACAACCCCCTCTGCATCACAGCCTGTACTGCATCACAACACCCTCTTATTATACAACATACAAACTAGTACCCACCCTCTTATTACCTAACATACAACTATGCCTAACATTGTATAACTTGTTATTAAGATTTATTTTTATATGCTACTAGGAAATATATTTTTTTATGTGCTTTTAGCAAATGTAGTAGAAAATTATAAATGCTCTTTTAATGTAGATGAAATTTAAGAGACTTACTACTAAAGTGGCTGAAGGGCCTTTGCAAATGTCCGGTGATGAAATGTTTGTAGAAGTATTTGGACCTGAACATCATGGTCGTGTTCGTGGTTATGGTGATGGTATTAGTCCTACAGAGTTATGGGGTTCCTCTTCATCTACTATTCGTGACCTCCAAATGCAATTGAAAGAATCTGAGAAAAGACGTAAGGAGAATGATGCAAACCTTTTGAGGCAATTGAAAGAATCTGAGGAAAGAAGCAAGGAGAATGATGCTAACCTTCTAAGGAAACTGAAAGAATCTGAGGAACACCGCAAGGAGAGTGATGCTAATGTAAAACTCTTGAAGGCACAAGTTAATCGGGTTGAGAGTTTGCAAGCACAAGTACTCAAAAACAAGGCCCCATTTGAGCTAGCTCAATTTGATTGTTCTTCTTAACTTTACCAATCAGGTTAGTTTGTTAACTTTACTTGTTCTTTTAAGTAAAGGGTTTGTTACCTTTTTTTTTTTTGTGTGTAATCTTTGGATGGTTGGGTTTCTTTGACACTTTTCTATTTACATTTCAAGCTACCATTTTTTTTTTGTTAAGAAAGGGTAAAAAGAAATGGTTTTGGGGATATGTGATGGTTCAATAAATTTTTCAACTACTAGCTATGTTTTGAATACAAAATGTCATGGTTGAAAATGATATTTTTCCAGCTCATAATATCCATACAAGGAGAAGGTCTTGCTTTATTTTCTTATCAAACTACAATGGTTCTTGTGCTGTTAATTATTGAATCTTTTGTTAATTTTCCATTGCAGGTTGTTGTTGGAAGTATATAGAAGAGAAAAATCAGTCTGTTTTGTAGAGAAAGTATGAACTTTCATTCTATTTTGGTTGGATACATCTTCTTGTAGATTGTAGAGAAAGTATGAACTTTCATTCTATTTTGGTTGGATACATCTTCTTGTAGATACAGCCTGAGCTATCAGCAGTTTGTCAAATGCTAAGTTTTGCAAGTTTTGATTCACCCTTTGCTTCAAGTGTAGAACAGATCTCATGATGATGATTTCCAAAATTCTTGGTTTGTGCAAAGTAAACATGTGACTTCCTCTTTACTTTTCTAAATATTCTTTGGTTCACTATGATGTCATATGAATGAAATTACTACTATATGTAATGATTAGAATGTATAGGTGGTAGAATATCCAAGAAAATTACTTTTGTCTTGCTCTACATCTACACATTAAACTGTGAATCTGTTACCCTCTTGGTTGTCTTTCTTTTTCTTATACAATTTTTGTTCTCTAAGCTATGTATGTTGGACTGCAATGATGGTTTTGAATCATAGGCCTAAACTATGCAGGAGTATCTATATTCACCACCACCAATGTATTAAAGTTTACAAATTTAGAGTTCCCACATTGTGATCGTAGTGTTATTGCTATCTTTTTCAGTACTAACTACTAATACTAATACTAATACTTTTGCTTTATGGTGGATAATAAGTTGGGTTAAGTACTTTGGTGTTACACAGCCATCGTCTTCCATTTTTCACTAATTTATGTTAATTTCTTAAACATAAATTAGATTCGTGAGTTGGTGGAATTGCCTTTAAGGCATCCACAGCTTTTTGAAAATATTGGAGTGAAGCCTCCCATGGGAATTTTGCTATATGGGCCTCCTGGTACAGGAAAGACACTAATAGCAAAGGTTATTGCTTTAGTAGTTTTTTTTTTTTTTTTTAAAATACTTATTTCAACGGTTTCAAACTATTGAAATGTATCTCAAGACAACATATATTTCAACAGTTTTCAATAACATTTCGACGTTTAACAACTGTTGATAAAAGTGAACCACATTTTTCGATGGTTATATAGGGTGTAGAAAAAAAGTTTCGACATAGTTTTTAGTGACGGTTCTCAACGGTTACTTAAACCATCGAAAATACTTTTTTCGACGGTTTTTAATACTTTTTTCGACGTTTTCAATCGTTGAAAATAACAAACTTTCTTGTAGTGTACGTAAGCCGGTGTTCTTCGGATCTTTGTTTTGATTTCAAGGGAAGGGGAATGAGGTGTATATATATATATATATATATATATATATATATATATATTTTTTTTTTTTTTTTCAGATTTTTCTTATTTTCTTTTAATTCCAAAAAAAAAAAAAACATGCAAAACAGCGTTGTTTCAGGAGTTTTAACAAAGTCCTACATTGACAAAAATTGAAAGTTAGAGGACTGAAATGAAAAAAAAAAAGGTGAAAGCTATAAGGTCAGTTTTGCATTTTTGCCTATTTTTAATCTTACAAGAATTCTTGTCTCATGAAAATCCTTCTTTTGAACACACATACTCTCGTTGACTTACACCATTCTTTGAGTATATTATTTTATTTTTCCTTATACTAAACCCTGTTTGCATGACATTTTCATTATATAACTTATAAGCTTCCTTTTCACTGTTCACAATTGATGATGCGAAGAAAATTAGTAAGCTGGATGCTTCAGATTAGAGAGGGCTCACGGTTGATCTTGGTAGCCTAAAAAAGAAAGAGAATTAATCAAAGGTGACCGGGGTTGCCGGCCAATAACCCTCCGATGACAAAGTCAGTTTTTCTCTCAATTATTTTCAAGTTCTAATTTTTTAGGAATGATTTCACGTACCTTTTCTTGGTCTGAACCAACGTTTATATAGTGTCTTAAGAGCGGCTATTGGATTTGTAATCTCCCCTTGATTTGAGGAGGTTTGTATTTGAATATAACTTCCTCAACCGTTTAGGAGTTACCCTTTTTGTGCGCAACGGTCACTGGGAGTTACTCGTATAATATGGAGACACTTTAGACTTTCATAAATTTTTCAAGTGTTCACGTGTCGTCCATAATTTCTCGTCCTGAGACCTCCAAGGCAGCTTACCTCGTCTTGAGCACGTCGAGACAGCTTATCTCGTCTTGAGCACGTCGAGACAGCTTACCTCGTCTTGAGCACGTCGAAACAGCTTACCTCGTCTTGATCACGTCGAGACAGCTTACCTCGTCTTGATCACGTCGAGACAGCTTACCTCGTCTTGAGCACGTCGAGACAGCTTACCTCGTCTTGAGCACACTGATACAGCTTACCTCGTCTTGAGCACGTCGAGACAGCTTACCTCGTCTTGAGCACGTCGAGACAGCTTACTTCGGTGCTCGAGACAGCTTACTTCATCTTGAGCACGTCGAGATAGCTTACCTCATCTTAAGTACGTCGAGACAGCTTACCTCGTCTTGAGCACATTGCCTGTCCTGGACGATCTCCATGGACAAAATTAGAGTTGTATTTTATCATACCATATCAGTTGCCCCCTTGTCTATGGGTCGTCTAGGATTCACATTCACTAACGCCGTTATTTGGACAGGCGTCCTTATGTCAGCTGTCGTAGGCGCCACTTGTCATGATTTAACTGGAGACTAATCATGTCAGCTCGTTTTTCGAGGAACGTGCCATTTGTCGCTTTTTGGCTGGTCGCGTCGCTTCGTGTACTGGGGTCAATGCCTATAAATAGTTTAATTCCTCCGCTACTCTCCTCATTGTCTCAAATTTTCTTCCTTGACCTCCCTCGTCCTAGCGCCTCGTCTAGAAGTTTCCTGCGTCAATTAGTCTTCTCTTGTCTAGTTCCAGGTACTTTCTTTAATCTTTGTCCTCAGATTTTAAGTTTCTTCCTTAAAAATGTCTAAGGTAGTCATTTCCTCGTCTAGCGATAGCACTGTCAAAGCCATAGACGAGTACCAAGATCCAAGTAGCTTTAGTGGCTCTAGTGATAGTAGTTCTAGGAGTAGTAATAGCAGTAGTGATGGGAACACCACAGACGAGTATACTGTTGGAATAAAATCTGGTTTTGTATCTCATACAAAACACACAGCGGAAGCAACAAACAAGGATCTATTTCATTCATGATTGACAACATGCACTCTGTAAATTTCAGAATTTAAGAACAAGATAGCGTACCTTGGTGTGGAGAATTTCAAAACAAAGATTAGAAGCACTTGGGAAAACTTTTAATCTTCACTCCAATTCCACTTTATGCCCAAGATGTGTGGTCTCTCAATCAGTTTCCAAAGGGAGAATGAAAATGTGTCTCACACTCTTTCTTTTCTCTATGATAAAATCACTTAAAAAATTCTGTATGTTTCTCCCTTTATAACTAACTGATTATCTAATTGGGCCGGCCTATTGGGTCTTTCCAATTGGGCTTTAGTGTGTGGCTTGGAATGGGACCAAAAGGGACCAATAAGACACTAGCTCCAATGGGCCTTGGGCTTTTCTGTCAACTTTTGACAAGTCCAAAGTTATCATTAATTATATTTAATACCACTATATAAATATAATTGCACTCTAGGCCTTATTAATAAATTATATCCCAAGACTTTATTTTACACGCAACCCCTTCATAAAATATTCGTAGTAATACAAAGTCATAAATATAGACTGCCACTTTGTAAATTACTACATCTTATCCTTGAGTACCCGGTTTAATCCTTTAAAGTTATTCATCATATATTTATGAAATCCAATTTCATAAATATATACTTTAGTAATTTCTTACCAAAGTGGTTAGGCCTAACTCTCTGAATAACCAAACCCATTAAACTTATCTCAAGGGAATATTTTGTATCTCCATTAAGAGACTATGAATTCCATCTTGAGAATATATGTTCCATCAACACTAAATGTGGTTGCCCAACATACTGAGGTTTTGACCGTCACTTTAGATCTCACTCCTAATATATCAAAGCAACCTACACCTCATGATCAAGTCCATTATTCTCTCAGGATTAAGAGTTCATGCAAATAGAAGTCGTGAGATTTATTATTCATTTGACAGTCATTAGGAGAATAATAAATCTCACAGCGGTTCAGTTCAATATGTCTTAACTCTTAAAACATATCAACATATCAACTAGAAGTCACCACTTCCATGATCAAGACAAATCATCTTAGTTGATACGTTATAGTCTTCGCAGATGAAATGTCCAATTTCATCACCGACTACGAACTATAAATTCTGAGTTTACAAAGAACTTGTGATTTATATCTTTTGTGACTTTTCACATAAATCACATACTATGCATCTCATGGACTATATGATAATGTCCAAATATTCATGTTATCATTATTTTAAATAAAATAAATAACTTTATTAAACACAACATTAAGTCATACATAATGTCATACATAGCATCATACAATAGGATTTAAAGGCACATATCCTAACATATACGTCTGGTGTTCCAGGGGTTCCTTTAGATGTGTTTAGGGAACAGCATAGGACGAGGGTCAAATCTGGTTCCAGGGCTGGCACAAGTGCTCCCTCGTCCTCTACTCAAGACGAGGAGGAGGAGGTAGTTTATACTTGTGCTGTGGGGGTTGGATCTAAGACGGACGAGAGGAAGTTGGAACTTCTCAGGATGAGGTACCAAATCCCAGATAGTTTGAACCCTAGGCTACCCGTCCGTGACGAGTGGTGTTGTCAACCCTGTTTTGGCGTTGGCATTTACGAGGCCTACCTCCTAGGGGGTTTAAGGTTGCCTCTCAATTCCTTCGCCAAGGAGTTGCTTTCTAGATTAGGTTTAGGTATATGTCAATTTAACCCCAATGCATGAAGGTTGATAGTAGCCATGCAAATTTTGTGGAGGGAAGTTTTTGAGGGGAACCGTCCTCTTACCGTGGACGAGTTCGTCTACTGTTACAAACCTTCCGAAATTAACCAGTCCCTTGGTTTTTATCAATTCACAGCCAGGGGTAAAGACTGTAGATTGGTTAAGTCATTAGTCACGTCAGACAGAAATTGGAAGACGGAGTTTTTCTTCGTCTCTGGTTTCTGGGCTGGTCGTCCTAGTGATATTGACAAAGATCCATTTCCTCCTTATACAGGAGAGATAGGACACCTTCGTCCTGAAGGTATGTCTGTCTTTGTATTTGTTACATTCGTCTTCTATTATGGTCGTCTATCGCGTTTTTTGTTTTATTTTGTTTTGAAGGTATTAGACGACCCAATTTGGATAGATTCCATTTGGAACGAGTCCAAAAAGCTCGTCTTTACAACGACAGGACCTTTCATTTTTTGGTCACCCTACGGCGTCTTGCCACTTGGGGTCTTGGTCCTGACCCTTCAGACGAGGCAATTGCCCACGAAGTAACTGTCAGAAGATGTAAGTTTTCTCCCTCTCGTCTTCTTTTTTTTTTTTTTTTTTTTTTTTTTTTAATTTTTTACTGACGTCTTTACTTGTAGGGATGGCGACGATGAAGCAGAACAAAGGCAAGGACGCGGTGGACAAGGGAATTGGGCCAGGAACTAAGTCCCATCCTCGTCCAGCTTTTGGCGATAAGAGGAAGAGCCTTTCTTTAGGCGTAGACTTGGGAAACCTCCCAAGTAGGCACAAGGATAAGAAGGCCAAGCTCAAGTCGTCCAAGCATCAAGACGTCCAAGCTAAGGAACCTGGCTCTCTTCTCGTCCCTCCCATCCAACCTGTTCAGATCTTGGATGTTGAGCCTGAACTTCCTCCACCTGCCCCGTCCAGAGTTGAAGTCCCAACCTCGTCTCACCCTTCTTACCAAGTTCCTCGCAATCTTCTCGAGAACGAGGACTTAGCTTGGGAGAGGTTTGAGAAAGTTGTAACAGACGAGGATGTGACGGCATGCTACAACATGTCGTTGAAGGACTTCGAGCGTTCTGGCATTCACGATCTTTTCAAGGTATGTAGGTTTTATATGTTTGTCTTGTCTTACTATTGGCTTATGTATGCATTATAATAAAGCTTTGATTTGTGCAGGCAATGTCCAAGTTCATCGCCGCGTCTAGGCAGGCAACTGAACTAGACAGGACAAGGGTGCTGTTGGAAAAAACTATCCAAAAAGGAAGGGACGAGTCCAAGAGGTGGGCAGAGGTGGTAGCTAAGGCCAAGGACGATGCGGAGAACTTGCAAATCCGCGTCGTTGAGCTGGAGACTGAAGCGCATGAGAAGGATGATTGTCTTGCCTTCCTTCAAAAGAGGAGCGACGAACTTGAAGCCCTTCTTCAAAAAGCTAAAGGAGACGCCATTGTAGAGTTCAAGACGTCCAAAGAATTCACTGATTCAACGGACGCCAACTTCGCAGCTGGCTTCAAAGATTTTAGGATGGACGCCGCAGAGAAATTCCCAGAAGTGGACTTCAGCTCTATTAAGCTCAACCTTGGTGGGGCATCTACAAGCTCCCTCGTCCAGACCAGCTCTGAAGATATCAATGTGGAGGACGATGCTACCACCTTGCCACCTCAAGACGAGTCCAATGCCAATACTCCACCCGTTTAAGATGTTTTTTGCTTTGATGTAATTTGATTCTTCTCTCTTTTTTATTTTTTTATTTTATTGAAATGTATTAGAGTACAATTATCTCGTTTAAAGTGTTATAGACGAGTTTATTAACAATTGCCTTTAAGGCTTAATTTATAAGGGTTTTTGGATGGTGGTCGTCTACCCTTTTTTAAAACTTCAATGAATGTTTATCTTTTTTCACTATTTGTTAATGTACGAACGTGTTTCCCTTTGTCTTTGTTGTGATTGAAATTTGCAAATTTCTTAAGTATTGAAGGGTCGTCCTTGTACTTTTCTTATGGACGATCTTATTAGCTCATCCATGTCTTTCTATAGACGAAGTGATGACAGCCTTGTCAGACGTTTCCTTCGTCCATAGGCATGGCCTACTTGCCTCGTCTATAGGCTTGACTTTCGTCTCGTCCATGAGCTTGGCTTTAACCTTTTGTCAAGGACGTTTTCTAGCCTTTGACTCGTCCTAGAGCACCTATGTCTTGGTCAGATGCTCGTCCATGGACTTATAATTTTTTGTGCCTTGGCTTATTTTACACTTTATCCTCGTCTTGAGGAAAGCTTGTGAATGTTACATCCCTGTGTCCAAGGATTTTTCATTCGTCTTAAGGTTTTGCCCCCCTCGTGAGTTTTACCATGTGAGTTAGATTTTATGCATAAAATACATTCAAAACCCAAACTATATTATATAAGCATTGTTTACAAACATGGCAATTGCTTAGAAGCTAGTGCACTATGAAAGTACTTAGGAAAATACTTAAAATACATAACCTCAGCCTTCACAAATTTGTCCGTAGACGGCGCAAAAGTTTAAGAACTGGTGCACCTTTATTCTTAGTACACACCATAGTAGTAATAAGAACACAATAATAGATATTATTGAACACATAATAGTAGAGTCGTCCATCATTGTAACCTCATCCTTGATTAGCTTCGTCCAAGACCATTACTAGTAGTACTTACGCAGGTGCTCCACATCCCAAGGATGCTCTAGCTTTTGTCCGTCCAGAGCTTCCAAGTAATATGACCCCTGCCTTTTGCAGTTGACTACCCTGTATGTTCCTTCCCAATTGGGTCCCAATTTTCCATGAGCTGGGTTCCTAGTTGCCAAGGATACTTTTTTGAGAACGAGGTCCCCTACGCTGAAGCGCCTGGGTTTCACCATGGCATCATGCTGCCTGGCCATAATATTCTTGTACCTTGCTGTCCTCTGCTCCGCATCCATCCTTACCTCATCAATGAGATCGAGGTCAAGACGGAGTAATTCTTCATTTTCTTTCTCCTGATACTTCATCACTCGATGATTAGCCATATGAACTTCCGCTGGTATGACCGCTTCGCTCCCATAGGCTAATTTGAAGGGGGTTTCTCCTGTCGGGGTTCTCACCGTCGTCCTGTAGGCCCAAAGAATGCTTGGTAACTCCTCTGGCCATATCTCCTTTGCCCCCTCAAGCCGAGTCTTGATGATTTTCAGTAAGGATCAGTTTGCTACCTCTGCTTTTCCATTTGCCTGTGGGTGGCAGGGTCAGGAGTAATGATTTCTAATTCCGAAACTCTTACAGAAGTCCCTGAACGGTGCGTTGTTAAACTGTCGTCCATTGTCCGATACCAGCACCCTCGGTACTCCGAACCTACACAAAATATTCTTCCAAACAAAATTTTTAATATTTTGCTGTGTAATCTTTGCAAGGGGTTTAGCTTCCACCCACTTAGTAAAGTAGTCAATTCCTACTACCAAAAACTTCATTTGTCTGGTTCTTGGGGGGAAAGGACCTAGGATATCCAGTCCCCACTGCGCAAAGGGCCAAGGGGCCATCATCGGGGTCTGGTACTCCGACGGCTGCCTAGGGACGTTGCTGTAGCGCTGACATTGGTCGCACACCTTGACATAAGCCTTAGCATCTGCCTGAACCGTGGGCCAGTAATAGCCGGCACGTATGATCTTATGGACGAGTGATCTTGCCCCCGAGTGATTACCACATGCTCCTTCATGAACCTCCCTTAAAACATAATTTGCTTCGTCCGGAGCAAGGCACCTTAGGTAGGGCTGAGATAAGCCTCGCTTGTAAAGCACTTCATTTATAAGCACGTACTTTGCAGCCCTAACCCTTAGTTTCCTAGCTTCGTTCTTGTCTTCCGGAAGCTTTCTATCTTTCAGATAGATTACAATTGGGCTCATCCAATTTTCTTCCTCTCCAATTTGTTGAATTTCCGGGAGGTCTATGCTCGGCATGTATTGGACCTGCCGACGCTACTCTTGCCAACGTGTCTGCTTCCATGTTTTCCTCCCTCGGGAGTTGAACAAAACTCACTTCTGAAAACTTTTGCACTAGCCTCCTCACCTTGCTGAGGTATCTCTTCATTCGATCTTCCTTAGCATCACACATTCCATTTACTTGGTTGATGATTAGCTGAGAATCTCCTCTGACTATTACTGACTCTGCTCCTAAGGACTTTGCCAATTCTAGCCCTTTGAGTAGTGCTTCGTATTTAGCTTCATTGTTGGTAGTTTGGTACTGTAGACGGGCTGCATACTCCAATTTATCTCCTTCCGGGGACTTAAGTATGATTCCAATCCCTCCTGCGTACATCGTAGATGATCCATCCACGTCTATGACCCACCTTTTTGTTTGCTCGCCCTTGGCTAGCTCGTCTTGGCTTGGAGTGAACTCCGCAATGAAGTCTGCCAGCGCCTGCGCCTTGACTGCATTCCTTGGCTAGTACCTGACATCAAATTCACTGAGTTCTACTGCCCATTGGACTAGCCATCCCGCAGCTTCCAATTTGCTCATTGCTTTCTTTAGGGGATGATCCGTTAAGACAATGATAACATGAGCTTGAAAGTAGTGTTTCAGCTTCCTTGAAGCCGTGACCAAGGCAAAGGCTAACTTCTCCATCATTGGATACCGTCCTTCCGCTCCTCTAAGTGCCCGGCTAGTATAGTATACTGGTTTCTGCACTCGTTCTTCTTCCCTAACTAGTGCGGAACTTATAGCATGCAGGGATACCGCCAAATACAGATACAGCTCTTCACTGGATACGGATGGACTTAGCAATGGTGCCTTTGTGAGGTAAGTCTTCAAATCTTGGAAGGCCCTTTGACACTCGTCCGTCCAATCGAATGTCTTCCTGAGGACTTTAAAGAACGGTAAACACTTATCAGTAGCTTTCGAAACAAACCTGTTGAGGGCAGCAACTCGTCCTATAAGGGACTGGACTTCTTTGACGTTTTTTGGTGGTTCCATGCTGAGTATTGCTTGGATCTTATCTGGATTTGCCTCTATGCCTCTATGCGAAACCATGAACCCCAAGAATTTCCCTGATGAAACCCCGAAGGCACACTTGCTTGGATTAAGCTTCATGTTGTACCGTCGCAGTGTGTCAAAGGTCTCTTGAAGGTCATCCAGATGCTTTCCCTCATCCAAACTTTTCACCAACATATCATCGACGTAGACCTCTACATTTCTTCCAATTTGAGGACGAAACATTTGGTTCACCAGCCTTTGGTAAGTTGTCCCCGCGTTCTTCAAACCGAAAGGCATTACCTTGTAGCAAAACAATTCTTGGCTGGTGATGAATGAAGTCTTCTCTTGGTCTGCCTCGTCCATCCTTATTTGGTTGTCTCCTGAGAAGGCGTCCATGAAGCTCAGCAACCTGTGACCAGCCGTTGAGTCTACCAGCTGGTCAATGCGTGGTAGCGGATAATTGTCCTTCGAGCAAGCCTTGTTCAAGTCGGTAAAGTCTACACACATTCGCCACTTACCATTGGCCTTCTTTACCATGACTACATTCGCCAACCAGTCCGGGTAGTAAACTTCTCTAATGAACTCTGCCGTAATCAACTTTTGTACTTCTTCTTTGATGGCGTTGTCTCGCTCAGGAGCGAATACCCTCTTCTTCTGACGTACAGATTTGGAGGAGGGACATACATTTAGACGATGAGTAATAACACCCGGATCAATACTAGGCATGTCTTCATGACTCCACGTGAAGACATCAAGGCTTTTCTTCAAAAACTGGACCAGCGCATTCTTCGCCTCCTCTTCCATGCTCGCTCCTATTCTAGTAAACTTCTCAGTTCTACTATCGTCTAAGGGGACATCTTCTAACACCTCAACAGGCTCTGCTGTGATTCTTCCCTCGTCTATGCTCATCGTCTGTAAATGTTCGTCCATAGCCAACATAGCCAGGTAGCACTCTCTAGCAACTAACTGATCTCCTTGCACCTGACCCACGCCATGTTCAGTTGGGAACTTGACGGACAAATGGTAGGTAGAGGTTACCGCCTTCTAGCTATTCAAAGTAGGCCTTCCGATAATAGCGTTATATGATGATGAACAATCAACTACGAGGAAGTTTACCTCTCTAGTTATCTGCTGCGGGTATGCTCCAATCACTATGGACAGTGTGACGGTGCCCACCGGTTGTACTTTCATTCTCCCAAATTCTACCAAGGGCGAACTCACTGGGCGTAGCTAATCTCGTCCTAGCCTCATTTGTTGGAAAGCAGGGTAATACAGAATGTCCGCTGAGCTTCCATTATCTACTAACACCCTTCTGGTCGTATAGTCAGCGATGAGTAAGGTAATGACAATTGCGTCATCGTGGGGGTGATGAATTCTTCCAGCATCCTCGTCCGTGAACGTGATGGCTTGCTCGTCAGCTTCCCTCGTCCATGGAGATCGTCCTGACAGCTGGACGTTCTGAACCACCTTCAGCTACGTTTTCCTCGATTTGGATGACTGCGCTGCTGAGGTTCCTCCTATAATAACCCTTATTTCTCCTAGCGGGGGTCGTGAGGACTCTTCCACCTTGGTCTTCAACTTCTCGTCCTTGTGGTCTCGTCCAAGGAAATTGTTTAACTTTCCTTGCCTGATGAGGTTCTCTACCTGCTGCTTCAAATCAAAACACTCGTCCGTGTCATGCCCATGGTCCCTGTGAAAGCGGCAATACTTGTTCCTATTACGCTTGTTAGGATCTCCCTTCATTTTTTCTGGCCACTTTAAGGACGGTTCATCCTTTATTTGCATAAGGACCTGCTCTAGCGGAGTATTCAAGGGAGTGTACTGCTGACTTCTCGAGGATGAACCTGCCTTTTTTCCATCTCTATCCCTTTTCTCACCTACTTGGGCCTTCTTAGGACGAGGAGCTTGATCTGAATGTCGTTGGTGACCAGTTTCCGAGCGTTCTGACCTTTTCCTCTTCTTGGCTATTATTGCATCCTCGGCGTTCATGAAATTCTGGGCTGAATGGACGAGTTCAGCCATAGTTTGGGGTTCTTGCTCGTACAATTTATGAATGAATAAGTCAGAATTGACCCCATTATGGAAAGCGGCCAACAGCAACTTGTCGTCCATTTCATCCACCGTCAAGGCCTCCCTGTTGAAACGGGTAATGAAGGATCTCAAACTCTCGTTCTCCCCTTGCTCAATTGTTAACAAACTGGAAGAAGAACGCTTGTGGCATTGTCCTCCAATGAAGTTATTAACAAACATTTTACTTAATTCTTCGAATGATCCAATAGAGTTTGGGGGTATTTTGCTAAACCACACCCTCGCTGGCCCCTTCAGCGTGGTGGGGAACGCTCTGCACATAATCTCATTTGGAACTCCCTGAAGGTGCATGGTTGTCTTAAAGGTAGCAATGTGGTCACACGGATCGCGATTTCCATCGTATGAATCCAAGGAAGGCATTTTGAATTTAGGTGGTAGGGGATGACTGTTGATGGAAGCCGTAAATGGGGAGTCCGTTCGGTGAACCAAGTCTTCCACGGGGTTCGTCCGCCTCATATTCTCCTTCATTTCTTCCATGGCTTTTCTCATCTGATCCATTTCTTTCTCCAGATGTGGCACCCTTCTTGAAGTAGTACCCCTTGTCTGATCCTCGAACTCAACATTTTCTCCTCTACCTTCCTGACCATGGGGTCGTCCTTCTGCATGTCCTTCACGGTGCTGCCTCCTTATGTTGATCTCCCGGTTCAACTCCTGATTTTGGCGGGTCAGTTCCGCCATAGCAGCAGCCATGGACTGCATTTGTTGAAGTGACGGCGGCTGCGCGGTAGGCGCTGACTGGCGATCGCGGTAGGGATTACTAGAAGCATCCCTACTTTCCTGGTGGCCTGGGCTGGTGGCCTGGGCTGGTAGCCCTTGATCTTGTCCGAACCATTCAGCCTTTTGTCTAGGAACAAAGAATGATCGAAAGAATGAAACAAAAACGAAAATTATTTTCTAAGTTCCCACAGACGACGCCAACTGATGATGCGAAGAAAATCAGTAGGCTGGATGCTTCAGACTAGAGAGGGCTCACGGTTGATCTTGGTAGCTTGAAAAAGAAAGAGAAGTAATCAAAGGTGACCGGGGTTGCCGGCCAATAACCCTCCGATGACAAAGTCAGTTTTTCTCTCAATTATTTTCAAGTTCCAATTTTTTAGGAATGATTTCACGTACCTTTTCTTGGTCTGAACCAACGTTTATATAGTGTCTTAAGAGCGGTTATTGGATTTGTAACCTCCCCTTGATTTGAGGAGGTTTGTATTTGAATATAACTTCCTCAACCGTTTAGGAGTTACCCTTTTTGTGCGCAACGGTCACTGGGAGTTACTCGTATAATATGGAGACACTTTAGACTTTCATAAATTTTTCAAGTGTTCACGTGTCGTCCATAATTTCTCGTCCTGAGACCTCCAAGGCAGCTTACCTCGTCTTGAGCACGTCGAGACAGCTTACCTCGTCTTGATCACGTCGAGACAGCTTACCTCGTCTTGAGCACACCCAGACAGCTTACCTCGTCTTGAGCACACCCAGACAGCTTACCTCGTCTTGAGCACGTCGAGACAGCTTACCTCGTCTTGAGCACGTCGAGACAGCTTACCTCGTCTTGAGCACCTTGCCTGTCCTGGACGATCTCCATGGACAAAATTGGAGTTGTATTTTATCATACCATATCAACAATCATTCCAAGTACATTTTCACTTTGACCTTCATGATTTACTATCATAGAATTGTCTCTCATGCTAGTTTTTGTAGTGTCATCGTCTTTATTTTCAATAGCAACTGCATGTTAAATATTTCACAAATATGAACATACTTAGAAAAAAAAACTGAATATAAGAAATGAAAACAACTAACTATTTACATTTTTCACAACAAGATATTATTATAATAAAATATTATAGCCTTGAAAGAACTACTAAATCTTATCAACATCTCCAAAAAAATATTACACGTGATACCTAGCTTGCACCATCTACAAACATAACATCATTTTGATTTGTAGTGTTTGATTAGATATGAGGTTGTTAAGGGTCTATTTGAATACCACTTATGGCTGAAAATTGAAAGCTGAAAACATTGTAACAAAATAATTTTTAAATGTGTGAATAGTACAATGAGACCTAGTTTTAAAGTTTTTTTTGCTGAATAAAGTACTTGCGGGTCTCGTGAACAATGCACGAGACCCACTGAAAAACGCACAACGCAGCTGAAAATACTTTTCAACTCTATCCAAACGTTCACTGAATAAGGCAGTGTATGATCCTATGTAAATTAAATCTATAGGCTCTAGTCTCAACCAAACAAGAAAACTAGAGAGACTTTATGTCCCTACATTGTACAAATTGTACAAGATGAATTTTAACCCAAAAAGTATTAGCAATAGCACTAGGCAATCAAATAGTGGCAGACAAAGGAAAAACATATCTAGTCAAACGCTACAAATCAAAACTAGAATATAAACTAAAACGAAGGCATTTGAGTGTACAGTGCATAACGAAACCTACAAAGGCAATGTATGATCCTACGTAAATTAAAATTGAAATGACAACACCAAAGGAAAAGCATACCTTCATCAGCCATTTACAAAAGCGTACCTCCATCTGTTATTTGAGTGTCTATTGGTGCACTGTAGTAAGAACTAATAATCAAGAACTGTATTCACTGTTATGATAAAATGAAACACAAACAACTTTTTCACCTTAACAACAGCCCTTAAGAAAGGAGGAAGTTTTCCACCTTTTTTTTTTTTTTTTTGGGAGCGCTTAAACAAGGAAGTTTTTCCTCTTAATTTTTTATTGTTTACACGATTCTCTTTTAATTTTGATTTTAAATAGATAGTGTTTAAACGTGTTTATCTTTTACTTTAAGTTTTATCATAAAATGAGTCAGTAAAATTTTAAACAATTGAGAGTCTTTTAGTGGAATGGTGGATCACTAGACAAAAATTATGTGGTCCACCATGAGGACCTTATAATTTCTCAATAACCAAAATTATTACAAAAACTAATGCACTGAAACAATCCTTCTCTTATGGAGTGTTTTTAAATTTCCACTTAATTTTTGTGGGATCATTTTGCTTGATTGATGTTCTGATTAAACTGGTTTGCGATTTTAAGGAGGATTCGAGCAAAATAAATTATGGATCTAAGATGTCATCGGATTAAATTGAGTGCATGTGTGTAATTGAATGGACCTATAAATTGGACTACCCCCACTTGAAAAAAAAAAAATAGTACAAACATTAAGAATAACAATCTTTTAGTGTCATAATTTTCTTTTTTTTTTTTTTTAAAATTGGATAAATTTTTTTCAAGACATGAATTAGTAGGAAAGTATCTTATTTTGTAGGCATTTTAAGTGAAGTTGGAGATATATTTTTACCGGATTACTCTCAACTTTTTTCTTTGTTAAACGTAGGGTTTAGAGATATTTTTGAAGCATATAAAAATCTAATCCGAAAAGGGAAATCCTCTTATAGATAATATAGATTTACAGATTTAATTTTATATTAGCCCATTTCATATGCTAAAGTTATATTAAATTTTCTATATATTAATAGATGAAATAGTAATGACATTTCTTATCAATTTGATGTGCAATTTTGAAATATAAATATTTTAAATATCAGATCTACTTTTTAAAGTTTAGAGAAATGCTATATCCACAATATTTTTACAACATTAATACAAAAAATCTTAGGTGGTGGGTTGTTATTGGTTGCTATAAGCGGGTAAAAAAGTAATTTAAGTTGTAAATTTAAATTAGAACCAATAACAACTTACCAACTATGATTTGTTATGAAAATGTTGCAAACGTAACTCTCCTCTTAAGTTTATTATAGATTTGTTCCTAATTATTTTTATTATTAAAGCTTTGTACATATAAAAAAGTGTCAATCTACTAATAGGTGAAATAGTAATGTCATTCTTTACTAGTAGTTGTACTCGATTTTGTTAGAAACCCTATCTTAGTAAATGACATTACTTGTGACATTATTTTTCATCGGATTGAATTGAGTGTATGTGTGTGTTAATGACATTACTTGGATCTAAAAAAGTATGTTAATGACATTACTTGTGATGTACAATTTTGAAATATAAAGAATTTCAATGTCAATCTACTTTGTAGTTTTTTTTTTGAGAAGATATACATTGTAAGTTCAATGTAAAATTTTTTATAATTATTTATTTTATTATCAAAGATTTATAAATATAATGAATTCTGTGGGTGTTTAAAGAATTCAGTAATATATAGGTGGATTTCCTTGGATTCTAAAGTTAAGGACCGACTTTCTTTTGGATCATTGTTCTTGTTAGGGTTGACCTACATGGACTACCATTGCCTAATTTATGTGTGAGGTAGTCCTTAAATGTTTTTGAGTGAAGTTCTATTACTTAGAAATTTGAGGTCATCAATTTCTTTTCTATGGAATTGGAAGATTGTTTAATATCCTAGGGAATAAGTTTTGATGCTAGAAATGTAATTCTTTGATTTTAACTAATATGAGTTGATGGATTGACTCAATAGAACATGAAGTGTGTAGAAAGCAATGTTGTGGTATACTGGTATTATAAAATTGGATTAGTGAACCATATTTTGATTGGATATTGATGGATTTGGGTGGCAAGAGAGTTTATTTTGAAGACCATTACAATTTGAATTATAGTCAATTGTGGTGCCTTTTGTTTTATTTAGGCAGATGGTTATAATTATAAAGTTGCATTATACTCTAAGGGTGTGCCCGTTTGGAGGGAAAATAGGGAGGATAAAAAACTAAGGGAGGAAAACAGACATTTTCCACTGTTCGTTTGGAGAGAAAACTAGGGAGGATGGAAAACCGGGAGGAAAATTTTCCTCCCGGGCCCACAAAAACTTTTCCTCCCAAATTGGGAGGAAAATGTGGGAGAGAAAATAAGGGGATGGGAGCATTTACTAAAATGCCCCCATCCCACCTGATGGCTTTTTTTTTTTTTTTTTTTAAACGTTACTGAACAGTATCGTTCCACTTTTTTTTTTTTTTTTTTTAAACGTTACTGAACAGTAACGTTCCACCTGATGGCTTGGTTTTCTTTTTTGTTTGTTTGTTTGTTTGTTCGTTTGTTTTTTTTTTGTTTTTCATTTGATCGTTAACGTTTTTTTTTTTTTTTTTCAGTTCAACGTTAAAGTTGAACTTTTTTTTTTTTTTTTTTCATTTCAATTTCAACGTTGTACTTTTTTTTTTTTTCATTTCGATATTACTATTAACAAGGGTATAATAGTCAATTTATACCCTCTCATTTTTCCACCCTCTCACTTTTCCACCACTCTAACCGGACACATAGGAGGGAAAACTATATATTTTCCATCTTCCCACTTTTCCATCCTCCCACAATTTTCTATCCTCCCACTTTTCCACTTCTCCAACCGAACAGACCCTAAGTTCTAGGCTCCTAGGATAATATTATCTACCAGGTGAAAAAAAAGAAAAAGAAAAAGGGGTTTGAGATATTTCATGGAATTGCCTCCTAGTCAATGTAAACTTAGAGATTATGGTTTCATAATAAGCCGTATATTTATGAGGAACTCAACTCTTCAATGAGTTCAAACCAAGCATCATCTGGAGGTTAAAGGTGAAACAAATTTTGCTTAATCGCAAAGATAATTTATATAATTAAGACAAACATTCCATAATAGACCCTATATAAATGCTCAATTGTTCTTTATGGAGACTTTAGAAATTTATATTTTACAATTTTGAGGAAGGAAAAGTCTACACATATGTTGTGAAATAGTTTTGAACTTATATTTAAGTGGATACAATATACAACTTAATGGGATGGCAAAGCACCACAAAAAATGCGAGCTTTAGCCATGTTTCAAAAACGCAGCTACAGGCTATAGCCACGTTTACAAATGCAGCTTTTATTGTGTGACAATAGCCCACTACAAGGTCTACAGCCGCGTTTTTTTAAACGCGGCTACAGGTCCCCCTATAGCTACGTTTTTCCACCCCCTATACCTGCATTTTTCCACTACCTATAAGCTGAGATTTATAGCTGCATTTTGTAAAAAACTGGGTAAGACCTGCTTTGGGCTGCTTTCAAAACATGGTTATAGCCTGGACCTGTAGCTGCGTTTTTAAAATGCAGCTATGGGCTAAGACCTGTAAATTAGTGAAACCCAGTGACAAAAAAGTGAATCTAAATATAAACTAGCAAGAAACAGCAAATAGTAGTAATGTAGATATGTCAAGGCTTAAACTTTTCTTCAAAACAATTAACATGTCATACCCTTCTCAAAAGAACATCCCTATCTCATTGTGTACAGGGACACCGATAAAAAATTTCCCGTTAATTTACATAGAAAATTATGGGGAGAAACCCTTTGATCAGCAATTTTGGTTCTCTCCTCATAACACGAGTATCATTATCAAACAAGCATAAGCATATACAAGTAAAATATTATATTAAGATAAATTAACAAGACTATGAATATTAAATTAAGATCAATTGAATTAAAGCAGTACTACAATGTTTTTCTTTTTCCTATGATAGCTTCACAACTGCATTTTCTTTTTTTTTGGGGGGGGGGGGGAGAAAGAAAAGAAAATATTATTAACAAAAAAATTCAAGGAAAAGATACAATGCATAAAACACTTCATATGAAGAACAACTGCTTTTTCTTACATGTTTGGGCTCATGACAATCACCATATTTGATGCTCCTGAGAGAAAGAGGTTGTTGGGCTGCAAAACATGAAATGTTCAGTCCAACTCCTAATGCACTAATCTTTTAAAAAACAAAAATCGAGGTTGACAAAGAAAAAGGATTAAAAGTTCCTACATGAGAAAGAATTTGATACAAGCAATCAAATCAATAAAAATAGAACATTACCATATGGCATCCTCCCGTATGGCATCTAAAATTGCTGTATGTCATAAATTACCATAAATAACTTTATATCCACAAAATATGACAACAATTGAAACATATAGGAATAATACCAAGGGCATAAAGAGTTTTAAAAGAAAGGTACATAAGTTTAAAGACTTTGTTTTAAATATTTTCTCAAATCTTCAAAAAATTTACGTGTATAAACGCCAATGGTATAACAGATATCCCAAGTCCACAGATTAATGGATTTGTAAAATCGGCATAGGATTGCGATAAGCTTTTGTTGGTATTTACAGTGCATTCATAAGATGCTAATTGCACAAATAAAGGAGTGTTTAAAAACATATAAACCTCACTATATGGCCAAATAAAAAATAAAAATAACTTGTAAATAAATCATATGCATTACAAAGGACATGAAAACCTAGTGATCTAATAACCTACTGCATATGAGAACATAGTATCAAAAAGTTACCAGTGTTTTGACACAAAAAGGTCTCGAAAGCTTAATGTAAAATCAATTGAAAGATACACATTAATCTTATCATGGAGTTCAAATATTATTAATACTAGTATGTAACCCATGCTACCGCATGAGAATAGATATAATTTAATAAAATAATGGAAATAAATATATTTCATTTTATTATTTAAGTGATACTATTGGTTTTGTTTTGTTTTTTTGTTTTTTTTTAATAATCATGAGTTTAGTCATATTTAAAAGACTTAGTTTATTCATGTTAATAAATCTTAATATTATGTAATTTTTTAACAAATATTTTTATCATACAAAATTCTAAAGAAAGAATGCTACATAGACATATATATATTCAAGGTTGATTCATACACGGTACATATAGCTATAATTAAGTTGCTTTATCATAAACCATTTTTAGCAAAATATTTTAATCAAGTAAATGTGAATCTCATAACGTACATCTCATAACAATATATAACAATAGAATAACGTGAATCTCATTAAAAAAAATTTAATCAATTAAAAATCACTAAAATTATGAGCATAAAACGTAAAGGCAAATAAATAGGATAAGTGCTAATTGTATATATGATCTGCAAAATAGCTTGAGTTCATGTCTTCACCAATTGTATATAAGTCTGAGTTTTGATGAGTAAAGATCTAAGAAAACTGTGATTCAATCTTGAGAAGATTCTCATATTTAATAATTAAAAAAAAAAACTATGCATCCAAAGTCTCCCTTTGCAGTAAACACTATATATCTCTTTAACACTCCAAAAGAAAAAAAAAAAAAAAAAAAAAGAGCCCATCATCAATCCTATAAACCAAAAATTCTTAAGAGTAAGAGATTGACAATATAAGACGAAAATAAATAGATCTAATGAAAATAGAGAGTGAGAGCTAGATTATAAACCCCATAAAACTTGCAAACAAAAAATAATAATAATAATTAAAAAATCATATCTAATTAACAATTACCTTGCATATGAAGCCTGTCTTTGTAATGGAGATATATAATTGATCTGCAAAACAGAGCGAGAGAAAGAGAGATTAGATTGAATTTTACAGAGATGGAATGAAACAAAAAAAAAAAAAAATATTTCTTGATAAAACAGATTTAGTAGAGAAGTAGAAATTGAATTTTACACAGAGAGAGAGAGAGAGAGAGAGAGAGAGGAGGTTTGGATGAATATGAGTAGTAGAGGCGTGTTTTTTTTTTTTTTTTGGAGAAAAAATACATGAAATCAAAAAATTACAATGGGAATCTATGGAAAACCTCTTCTTATATAAGATATAGAAATATCCAAATACATGTATCATTGATATCGAAGATTCTTTTCAAATTCCTTATCAAATTTTATGACATTCATTGAACAATAGAAAAGTTGTATTGGAGATGGGGAGATGAACCTTGAAATATACAGATGTGAGGAGATGAACCTTGAAATACATAGGTGTGATGAACCTTGAAATACGCAGGTGTGAAAAAAAAAAAAAATACCCGAATTACAATTAATCCACTTAAATTTAGACAAATGAAACCACATGAATCTTGACACATGGCACAAAATTAGGATTCTAATTTAGAATTCCAATTGGAGTTTCTCTCTGATTCACCTATTATATATATATATATATATAGATTAGCTAATTCTAATAACACTCAATTCCCCAGAAATAAATTCTCTTGACACAAAATTTATGATCAAAAATAAATTTTGATCATGTGGATTTTCCTTCATCATAATCTTGGAGGCTCTTTCACCATTTAGAATTATTGGAGATTATTTATTGAAGAAATATCATTTTTAATGGGTTTACTTGAACATGTAGGTTTTGAAAATTTTATTCGTTGTGGAGGTAGTTTGTAAAGCAGTTTGGGTCAGAGTGATAGGTATCTGTAAGAGATTTTTTTTTTTTTTTTTTTTTTTTTTTTTTTTTTTTTTGTAGTTTAATTGCTCTTGAACTATGGTGATGAGTGACAAATTTGTATAAACTGATAAAATTGTGGCTTTAAAGTAGCCCAGTTGAAGCGTGATAAATTGGCTCAGCTTGGGATGAATTCAGAGGATTGAATTCTTGTAAGTCGGGGAGATTGTGATATTCTATTAAAAAAAAGATATAAAAAAAAAGATAAAAATGAGATTTTTTTTATAGGGGCAGCTTAGTAATTTTGATATTGGGGTTAGCAATATATATATATATATATATATATATATATATATATGCACTTTATGTCAAAAACCCCCGTAAAACAACAAAAACACATTTGTGGTCTTATAGATTAGAAGTGGAAGTCTTATAGGTTAGAAAGGCTAGGGAGAAGGCTGCGTGGGTTTACAATAATAAAAAATAAAAAGGCTTGATTTTCTATTTGTTTAAGAATAGACATTATTTGTTTATTATACCATGTCATTTTAAATAAATAATAAACAAATAATGGAGTGATGGTATAAAAAAAAGGCTTGATTTTTTATATTTAAAAATAACGACATCATTTTTATTATACCGTGTCATTTTATATTATTTAATAATTTAAATTTTTAGGCTACAAAAATAATGGGAGCATCATTTTATTGGACAAACTAAGAACGCGTGACAAGTTTATGTGGTATTTTAGGGTATAGAATTCAAATACCCCCAAACTTTAAAAGTGTAGTTTACAAATTTAGCCTTAAAGATTAGTATATTAACAACAAAAATCATTCCTAATCACCCAATTCTACCGCATCGAAACAAAGGCCAAAGAGGTGGTTTGGGGGAGAGAGAGAGAGAGAGATACAAATCCTTATTATCCAAATACTTAATAATAAATTCATCACTCCAATACTTTTGAGAGAGTTTCAACTTATGACGTCCGCTTCTAATAATTGCTCTTTATTATCAGATCAAAATACCAATTAGTTTTTTGCTCTTTATTATTAGCTGAGTTGAATTATGAATTTAATTTGGTATTTTGTTTAATAAGAACCTTCCATATAGGTCTTTTCTTTTGACACTGCCATATGGCTGTCTTCATTTGATGTTGCCACGTGGCTTGATTTCATTCGATGATCGTCCACATCATAAATTGAAGATTAACTTGATCACAAATATTTTATCATGAACAATCGGACAGTTATGAATACATTATAAAATTTTGATGTCTACAAATGCCCCCACTTCAAGATTCGACTTTGCGTCTCTCGGATGCAAGGAAGATGAGGCTTGAAGTATTCTTTCATTTTATTTATTTATTTAATTTATTTAATTATTATTATTATTATTATTATTCTTTTTTATTTTTTATTTTTTTATCTTTAATGATGGATTTGGCTTTACGGGTACACAAGGCTCTCATCCAAGTGAAATATGGGCTTCTGTCATCCCAATGTTGTATATTACAACTTTGCCATTCAAGATGTCTTTTGGTTGCACCCTTCTCTTTTCTTTTTCTTTTTTTAAATACTGGGGTTTCACTTTCACAGGCCTGGTCACACACAAGGAACATCCTCTTTGGAGTGCAAGCCCACCTTAGTTTTGTTAAGCAAGTCGGTGCCGCAATTGTCTTGTTCAGCAAGCGTGTTTTTTTCTTCAGCCGCACTCTCGTGAATTACTAGGGCTTCTTGCGAGTGCCACCTCTATAAAAGGAGGTGATGTTTTGTGGGTTAGAGGCAATACATAACAACATATATTGTTCCTAATCACACCCAGTTCTGTCATAACTCAAAACAAACACCAAAATAGGGTGAGGAGGGGGGATCCACAATAATTACACAAAATCTGAGACATACAATATTTATCATCCCAATAGTTAACAATTATTTCATCACTCCACAATCTTGTCTCCTTGAAATGATATTGCCTTCTACTTAAAATTCTTCCTAGTTATTGTGATAGTAGGAACTATCAAATCATCCAAAAATTCATGGAGACTCTACTCACATCCTCTGTTTTTTATCCACATTTGATTTGAAGGAAGAGATTTTCTCTAGCTGGAAATCTGCAAAAAGGCCTCATTTAATTTCTTGCATTCTGTGATTTTTTCCTCCATTTTTGCTTATCTTCTCCACTTCATTACCCCATACTTCTTTTCGTCATGGAGAGATTGTGAAACAATCTTATAAAATGACGTTCCACCTACAAATATAGTAGAAACACAAGAAGATTATGACAGAAGAACAATATGTGGGAGGATAATAAGGATTTGGTTCTCCTGAATCATATGTAAGCTTATTTTACTCACACAAAAGACTAAATAATAATCTGTCCCATAGCACACAATTCCAATCTTGATCTAGATGGTGGTCAAATCGTTTTAATGCGATTCAATTGCTACAAGGCTTGTAGCAAAGAATTCAATGCAATTCAAACTTATTGTGAATGTTGACATCTTGTACGAATATCTGGTGAGAGGGTTATAGTACATTTATGTTAATGAATAATGTACTCCGAATATCTTCTCTGCATATACATGTGAATCTCATCATTTACATTATTAATCAAGGAATAATGATTTAAAGTCTAGTTCTACAATAATGGCCAGGACATTTTACTTAATGGCATAAGAATTCCAAAAACTAAGCAAATTAAGTATTTCATTTGAAATGCCAAGAGCTTTGTAGTTCAATTGACAATTCTTGGTGTTTATTGGATGCTTTTAAAGTTCTCGCTTCATTATATACATACAATTAAGAATTAAAAGGGTGTGATACATTGTCCTTCAAGTATTAAGAAGTTGAACTGTGGGTGTATTGCGTTCGAGAATGGAAACTGACATGTTCAGCATGTAATTTTTTTTTTTTTAAAATTAGTGTACCCAAAAAATCTTAGAAAAATAAACATGGTAGCTAAGCACTTTGTGAAAATAAAGAGTCTAGCCATAAGAGCACCAGCATTGAATGGGCCAAAGCTCTCCTCTATGCCAAATTCTAAAGTAATATACCATTGAGGTCCAAAAGAGAGCTCCACTGAATGTTGGGTTCTGGAACAATTGCAAAAAAAAAAAAATACCATGGAGCTACAGTACGATTCTAAATGTAGAATTGCACTGTAGCTCAATGGTATAAATAAAAAATTATTTTTTATTCGGTTTATCTTCTCTCTCCTCTCTCTGCTGATCAAATTTCCATTATCTTTCTCTTTCTTTCTACTCTCTCTTCTTCCTACTCTCTCTTATTCTACGGCATGGAGGCAACGACGTGGAGGCTCTATCAACTTCGGTGGTGCCGGCGTGGAGGTCGTGAGTTTGTTCATGGGTTTCTAGCGTGGGTTTGTTCATGGCGTTTGGGGGAATTGTTCCGATGGGTTTGCTGGGTTTGATAATGGATTTTGATTGAATACTAGTGGATTTGGCTGGATTGAATGCTGGATTTAGCGGAGGTGGGTGGTGTGATTGAGAACAGTGGAGATCGGCGTAGGTGTTGACAATAGTGGAGATCGGTGGGTGGCGAGATTGGGGTGGCGGAGATCGGTGGGTGGCGAGTCGGTGGAGCTGTGGTGGTTGTGGCGAGATCAGTGTTTTTTTTTTTTTTTGGGTTTGCTGGTATATGTGATCGGCGTGATGGTTTTTTTTTTTTTTTTTTTTCAAGTTTTGCCGATCTGGGATCTGGGTTGATATGGATGAATGATGATGGAGGAGGAGTCTAGAAGGTGAAAAATAAAGTAACGGGGTTTTGGAAGAAGGATACAATTGGGAAAAAAAAAGTAAAAAATATATTTTATTGTGAAAATATATTATTTTAATGAGTAGAATAGAAATATAGAAGTTTGGATGCTGGGTGTATTGAAAAATGGTATTGTGTAATTGATAAAGTGGTTTTTTGATGGTAAAATATGATAGAATTGAGAAAAATGAATGTGGATGCTCTAAAGCCAAGTTCCCACTAGACATCCAATCTAATGTGTTAAACCTCACAATTCTAACTTGTGAATTTTAAGTTCGGGATTGTGAGATTTATGTGGTTGTTGAAAGGGATAAGTGACTTAATAAGAAGAGGAAATGCATGTTTATGTGATAATTTGATCGCATTGTAATAAAAGATTACAGGGTATTAATTCATCCATGATAAGTAGAGACCATATCTTTCTTGAAAGCACCATGTAATTCCACGACAAGAATGGTAACATAAGTATATATGCTAATCAAGAAACCAAAAAGTGGCAAAAGGTAAGAAAGAAGAACCTAATGGATTTTCGCCCAAAAACCTCGTAGTTCACTGGCATTTCTTGATCTCCTTTATGAGGAAAACCAAGGTTCAAGTCCCCCTCCCCCACTTTCAACAATTGAATTATCAAATAGCCTAATGGATTTTCACTTCAACAATGTTTATAAAGGTGCAAAATGCCTTACGGCATATAACCAAATGTATGTAAAGAATTGATGGTGATGAAAATAGGTTGTTTGACAAACTAATTATTATCTATTATTTGATTGACTAATCCTTTATATTGGAATGGGTAAAGAGTTCTCCCTTGAAGCTTGTCATTCTCGCATAAATAGTGGAGAGAAATTTCATTAATACAAAGTAAATGTACATGCATCGACAAATGCAAAATGCACCAACTTAGAAGTAATTTTTATCAAATTTTATCAACTAGTCCAATTTATAGGTCTATTCAAACACACACCTGCACTCAATTTAATCCGATGACATCTTAGATTTATACTTTATTTTGCTCGAATCCTCCTTAAACTCACAAACTGGTTTTACCAAAACATCAATCAAGCAAAATGCTCCCACAAAAATTAAGTGTTAATTAAAAAAAAAAAAAATCCGTAGGAGAAGGATCATTCCAGTGCATTGGTTTTTGTAATAACTTTGGTTGTTGGGTTGTGATTGGATTTGAGCTTGGACCACTTCAAATCCTGTATGTCACACAAGTTCATGAGTCTAGGTATTGAAGGGCCTAATGTTTGTGAGATAAAGGTCCAATTTGAGTTAAGCTGAATGATTGAAACACTTCATTGTAAGCAAAATGAAGTTGTGGGACATATTTGAAAAAATTCCAACTATTAGGTAAAAAATTAAGACATTTAGGAACCATCATGATTGAGCTTATTTATTGAAAATCTCCGAAGCAACCTCAATAAAATTTTGGCTAAACATATTTTGAAAAGGGAAAGAAGGTAAATTGTAGAGCTCAAACCAAGTTTAATATGCCGAATAAACAATTAAAAGGGACCTCTAGTGGAGATTGATATTCTCAGTCTCGAGTCAATTTATAGTTTGCACCAATCATATTGAGAGTGACTAAACAACAATCAAGTTGTGATGAAACAAATTTGAATCAATTAGAATCATAAATTAGGATAAAACAAGAAAAAAATTGAATGGATATAAATATAAAGATAATGCCATTTATAATCACGAATAATTTCATGATGAATACACAGGAAAAACAGAGATATGGGAAGAAAATTGTTACATATTGGTAGATGACCCAAAAACTTCTCAACTAATTAACCCAAAAGAGTTAAAAACTTGATGCAAAGAAGTAAAGCCAAATTGATGATTAAAGAAGCTTGTATCATCAACATATTTTTTCCACACATTATCAAATCATACATACGGAGCATGTCAGTTGGGAATAGCAGAGCAATAGCTCACAACCACTGAATATCAGCATACCAGAACTGTGCACTGCTTTTGTACACTAACCACGAGGTATAGACCAAATGTTCCCAGGGATAGCTGAATCCCAAATCTGTGATTCTACAACCAAAAAAAAAAAAAAAAAAAGATCAAATGGAACTATGGTAAAAGTATATTAAATCAAGAGAAGATCAAGTATTTCCCCAAATTTAAAATCTTTTTTTTTTTTTTTTTCTAATAAGTAAGAAAGATTTTATTAAAAAGACTACTTCATGCAAGAAGAATGCAGTAGCTAAACAAAATATGTACAAAACACAACTTATTTGCTGCATGAAGCCATCATACAATTTAAATATTTTAGTAGCGATGTCACGAAAGCCTGAAGAAAGCACACTCGATACTCTTTTGATGGAACAGAAACTAAATTATTAGCTTCTGGTAGCAAACCTCGACTCCACGAGGGGTTTGCCTGAATCCACAAGAAGATAAACTGGAATCCACTAGAGAAAGAATTTGACAAAAAGTCTATGTTTATTAATAATAGTTTGATTTGCCTTTGATGGCCACAAAACATATAAATACCAAAAAGTAAAACCCTAGGATGACTGGAAACATCCAAAACCCTAATTCACACTAATTACGCGATTAGGTGACAAAATTCCAAAATTTACTAAAAATAACAAAATTGAGTTAAATGCAAAATCATAAATTACTGATCTTAAGGGTCATCCCAAAACAGATGGAACCTTATTCAGACTTTTAAACTAAAAATTATAAGGAAAAAAAATATTATTATAAATAGCAAAAACACTATTTATAGGGCCTTAACGAAGGAATTTGCCGAAATTAGGCAACGCTCATGGCATTGGTCATGAGCCTTGATCAAAATGTCATTTTCCTTCAACCTATCAAATTTTATGCACTTTTGACATTGTCGCCCTAATGGCCACTACTAGCGCCCCTTTTGATCTTGTGTTGTGACTTTCGACGCCTTTACTGCTCCAGGAAGGCATATGCTGTTTGTTCTACATCACCCTTGCTTGCATATAAATGACTTGTAATGACTATATGTTAGACAATAGTTGATGAAACTATATCACCTTCCATGGCTGCCTTACATCTGAATTTTCGTAATGGCCAGAGAGTAGCTGAAGCACTATAAAAAAAACCGTCCAAAACATATTGTTCAGCATATTACTAGTCAACCAGGTAGATACCCCCAAGCCTTAATGAGTTTAGGAACTTAGTTATCGACTAGGATTGTTAATAAATCACCGAACCAAACATCCCGAGCCAAAGAACAAAGGCTTCAAATATGACCAAGAGTTTCCTCACAAGCCTTACATAGAGGATAGCCATGAGAAACGACAATGTCCCTCATAGGCACATCATTCACCAAATATTTTTCAAAGCTAAAACAATAATCTTGTAGGGTATCTTACAAAATCCCACCCTAGCCTCATAAGAACCTAACTTAGTATAAGGCCAGAATACTTCAACAGATTTTGGCGAAGGTGTATCATACACGGATAATACTAGTTGCTGACTCCGAGAACAGAGGTCTTGTCCATCTGATTAGTCACACAAGCAAGTTTCTCAGCCTCTGTGCCTTTGTTCCCAGCTCTGGAACTAGGCCAAAGAAATGGTCAATTGGAATGTTAGTACCATCCCCAAGATCCCACTTAACCTCAGTTAACTGTGTCCCTCTGGACCAAAGGGTACTCCTCCTAGATTAATAAGAAATTTAGGTAAATCTACACTCAAGTGGAGTGTTGAAATTAAAATATTTTTTGTTTAAGAACATCATTCATGAAAAAAAAAAAAATTAGGCTTGGCAACAAGTGTCCAAAAGTGGTGTAAAATTCTGAATCACTAAATATACAACATGAATCATGGTTTTATGCAAGTAAATAAGGTATATCTCAAAAAATAGAAATAAAAGTTCCGTTGTACATTCTGTTCTACTTTTTGATGCTAAATCTTGTGAAGATGCTTGGTCTCCTCCCTAAAATTTTAAACATTCCTTTTGCGGAGACCATAAATCCAATTGATCTAATTTGTGTTTTTTGTTGCAGAATCATAGAGCTAGGACTTCTCTATCCCTGGAAAGACATGGTCTATATCTCTGGATATGATGTTTAGTGATTGTAGATATCTTTTGTGCATATTCCTATCAACATGTCTGTTTGTATGGTTTGATAAATCTGAGAACTAGACTTCTAATGATACAATCTTCTCTAATCAATTTGGGTTACTTCATTGCTTCATAGTCTCAGTTCTTTTGGAGTAATTATTTGCTTCATAGTTTCATTTTAAATTATTTAATAATTTAAATTTTCTAGGCTACAAAAATAATGGGAGCATCATTTTATTGGACAAACTAAGCAAGCGTGGCAAGTTTGTGGTACATAACAAAAAATATGGTTGGATGGGCAACTAATGCAAACATAACAGAGCTTCAAAGGGTAAAATCTAAATTTTGAAACTTCATGATGTAGAATCCGAACACCCCCAATCTTTAGGATTTAGTTTGCAAATTTAGCCTTAAAGATTAGTATATTAACAACATAGATCATTCCTAATCACCCTATTCTGCCACATCAAAACAAAGGCCAAAGAGGTGGTTTAGGGGGAGGGGACAATGAGAGAGAGAAAAGAATAATTACACAAAATTGCAAAGTCTGAGACATGTAAATCCTTATTATCCAAATACTTAATAATAAATTTATCACTCCAATACTTAACAGCATATATCATTCCTCATCACACCCAATTCTACCACAACTCAAAACAAACACCAAAAGAGGGTGAGGAGGGGGGTTCCACAATAATTACACAAAATCTAAGACATAAAAATATTTATCATCCCAATAGTTAACAATTGTTTCATCACTCCACCCATCTTGTCTCCTTGAAATGAAATTGTCTTCTACTTAGACTTCATCCTAGTTATTCTGACAGTAGGAACTATCAAATCATCCAAAAATTGCCTACCTATAGATTCCTTCATCATAAAGACTCTGATTACATCCTCTGGTTTTATATCCACATTTGGTTCGAAGGAAGAGCTCTTCTCTGGCTTGAAATCTGCAAAAGGCTTATGTATCTCTGCTCGTCCAATTAATTTCTTGTATTCTGTCAATTCTTCCTCCATTTTGCTTATCTTAGCTTGCAATGCCTTTGTCTCTACTTCATTACCCCCATACTTCTTTTCGTCATGGAGAGATCGTGAAACAACCGATTTTTTTTTCCAAATAACTGTAGTACGGTAACATTTTAGTTAGTTGGCCGGAAAAGAAACTATGTGGGAAACTAGCATCTCGAGTTTCAGAAACTCGAGATTTGTATGTAAATCGAGTTTTTAATACTCGATTTTAGATGTTCTATTATATGATGACCTGGCTAAGTTTTTCCACGTGTATCTCGAGTTTATAAAACTCGATTTCTGAAAACGAGTTTTATAAACTCGATTTGTACTAGACATTTTGCCTGAAACCGTGTTTCAGAACCACGATTTTGTCAACCTAAAACTAAACTCTCCCTCACTCACTCGTCACTTTCATCATTCTCACTCTCTCTCTCACTCTCACTCTCACTCTCACGATCTCTGTTTCCTCTTCCGCTCTGTCCGCTGCCAATCACGTCTCTGTCCGCCGCCGCCGCTCTGTCTGCCGCCGATCACGTCTCTGTCCGCCGACGCGGTAAGCGAGCCAAAGAACTGGTATCTCCTCTTCTATTCATCACAATGTTTCATTTTTGTTAAAAAAGATGTTAAAATACCTATTGTTCTTGATCGCTGCCAATTTTTTAGGTTGGTTTTAATTGTTAGCTCGATTACTTGATTGTTACTTGTTAGTATATACATATTGTGGTTACAGAATTTGTTTGATGTTGTTTTGGGGCTTTGGTTTAGTACATTTGAGTGTCAGTAGGAAGAAGCTGTATTGAACATTTCTTCTAGATGCCATAGCAACCAAACTCAACTCTTAATCCTGGGTATGTGTAAACAAACACCTGAAACATTCAAGTTCAACAAGCAAATTAAGCGCCCTTAAACATATAGTGAAGTAACAGAAAAAAAAAAAAATAGGGGGCAAAATTCTTTAGCAGAAACTAACAATTTCTTCCTCTCACAACGGATTAAAGGTCAAAATTAGGGCCCGACTCATTGGCACCACAAAGCAAAATACATCCTAAAATTCAATAAAAAGCTCCCCAGATTGACCTGTCTTGTAGTTAAGGCCACCTTCCATGTTTTGGTTCATATTAATTGGTTACACCATACTGTGCACAGACCTTAGGTGCTAAATTCTGCAACAGAGATTTTGCCATGTCTTTTGTGTTTTTGGGCTTTCTTTTTTATTTGGAAAAGGGGTGGGGTGGGGGGGGGGGGTTGTTGTAGAAGTGCATGAGTTTGTAGTAAAATGTCAAACTAATCATTTTTGTAAATTTGTTCTGAAATGCACTGCACTGCACCTTTTTTTTTTTTCCTCTTGTGGCTTGCATATTGGTGCCACCGCATGTGACTTTGTCCTCTTTGAATGTGCCTTTTTACCATTGGGAGGTTCGTTTGCTCGTCCGTTCATGTTGGTTTAGGGAAGTGGATGTTAATTAGGCATTGCTAGAGACATCTTTTTGTTGGTTCAATATGCCAACTTCATAGCTCCATTTTAGAGACCATAGCATGATAATGGTTGCAGTATAATGGCTCATTAATTTTTGGATATATAATCTTGCAGCTTGCATATCTATGTACTATGCATCTTTTAGTTAAATCATACCTTATAAAAAGAATTATTAAATTCTTTGGAACAAGATGATTTTTTTATTATGGATAGAAATTTCTTAAGGTCTATTTTGATTTGATTTTTTATCTCATTTGATGCACCCTTTAATCATTGCTTGAGCTATGGATCTACTCATTTTCTAATGCTAATTTGTTGAATGGACTGTTGGCTTGAATTCTATGTCCAAGCTGATTCTATTTTACTCTTGAATCTTTTATAGGACTGCATAAGGGGTGTGGTGGAAAAAGCTTCTTCCTTGAATGTGAAGACAAATGGGGATTTGGAATTGAAGCTGCTACCGAGTCTGACTGTGAAGGAGAAGAAGGATTTAGCTTCGTACGCGCATAGCTTGGGAAAAAAGCTCAAGTCCCAGTTGGTGGGGAAGTCTGGTGTTACTGCTAATGTTGCTACCTCTTTCATTGAGACCCTTGAGGCTAATGAGCTTCTAAAGGTAGCAATTTCATTGAATTGAACTTTTTATCTTTTAGTTTTTTCTTTTTTTTGGTAGTGGATTGGCTTGCAGTTTGGTGATTTAGATAAAACATCAGTTGGGGTTTAAGGTTTATTCTTTTTAACTATTTTTGTCTCCTAGTTAAGTAGATGTTAATAGCCTTGCAAATTGCAATTGTCAATGTGAGTGTAATTTACTCCTTGCGGTGCTGAAAAACTTTGGTGAAAAACAAGATAGAGTTCTTTTGATTTAATTAAGCGTTTCTCTGTTTGTGCTTAATGTAATATATTTTGTTCACAGCTGGTCACAAAACCGGAAAAAGGAAGGGGTTAACGGTCCGAGTAAAATTTAGTCACTTTATTATGAATAAATCCAATACCGATAAACGTTGGGCCCATATAGGTTGAGGCATCCCTTGATTTCTATTGAGAATCCATATGTGACCCTAGTGTTTTTTGGATTATAAAAGTTTGGTTGTTGTTGCTGTAGTTCTTTTTCTTTAATTTTTTGGGTCAAATTAATACAAAAGTTTTTGGATCTTTGTGGAAGAAACTAGGACTTTTCATTAGCAATCAAATGGAGTCATCTTTTCTGTTTGGAATGCTAATTTTTCAATAGAATTTGTTGTTTAGCTTTTAAGTTTAATATGGAATTAATATGCTGTTGATTGATGAGAGTCCATGGTTGATTTCTTGTAGTACTTTCTTTGCTTTGACTGCTTAACAACTGTTTCTATTTGAAAAGCATCTATTTCTCATTGTTTCTGTTGAGGGAGAGTTGGATTGATGAGACCTATAGTTGTAGGATGGGTTTGCTCTCTAAAGGAATTATGAACATTTGAAATGATAATCATAGGCTGGGCATACATCTTGAAACTGTACTTATTGAAATTTGGGAATGATAACTTTTGAGTCTCAAATTGCAATCCTTGAAGCCATCACTTTAAAATCGGTCTGTGAATTACTATTAGTTCTAAACGGTTGAGCTATGCTTGTTGGTAAAACTAGAGGTATTACTTTAGGATCTTAGTTACTCTGATTTCCAAGATATTTCTGAGTTTGCGAAACTTGCAAATGCCTAAAGCATATGCCTTGGTTATGAGCCCTTATAAAGCTGTTGTGATGCTGATAACTGGTCAATTTTTGTTACCAAATTTAGCATGTGGTGTTGGTTGGAACATCATAAAGTCGAGCCTGCTGTTTTTTAAGTTGGATGGTATGGCACAGTGTTGTTAAAAGCGCTGAGCGCACTTAAGCGCAAAGGCCTCCTAGAGCCTAAGCGCAAAGCGCAAGTGCGCACCTGATTGGTGTGAAGCGCACATTTAAAAAAAAAAAAAAATTTAAAAAAATTTATTCACTTTCCATGATTAAAGTATTTGATTTTTTGTTTCAGAAAATGCCGTTATCACTTTATGTTCCTTCTTCGTTATATTTTAATTCTTGCCTTGTGGAGTTTGTGGTAGCATATTACAGTTAGCATCTTTGTGGCATGCACATAGATTCTAGAGAGAAAAAATTGATATAGTGGTTTATAAACTGTCTTATGAACCTCCCATGGTTTGTAGGACACTTCTCCTTGTGATTATCGCGAAGAGAACTTGTTACAACATCTGTGGCCTTAACGTTGCCTTATCATAAAAACGAAGAAATGATTTTGTTTTGAAAAGATGAAGGAAGACAGTTTTTTTCAAACTGTTTAAATTGTATAACTAAGATTCTTGTTTCTCTTTTGAACAGAGTGCCGTAGTTCCTCTGTGTGTCAGATCAGAGCCTCTTCCTTAGAAGAGACATCCACTTCCCTTGTGTCGGAGCAGCCAGTGTTAGGGAGAAGGAGAAACCACCGCAATTAGTACAAGACACTTACCTCTGTCGCCGCAATTGCAACCGCTGCCGCCGCAACAACTAGTGCTCCGCTCTCATCCGGTGCATAAACTTTCGATACCGGCAGTGACGTGAGTCTTGCTCCGTTACTTTTATAGTATCTCTGTTTCATATTAATTTGGTTTGGGAGGTGATATGTCTTAGTTTAGAGATATTGGGTAAAAGAATCACTTTAATTCATTTTTTCTATGGAATTTTTTTTTTGCCAAATATAGTTTTGGATATGTTTGTAAAGTAGAATTAAGAGCATTGAGTTAATTGGATTTCAAGATCAGGTAAAATGAATTGCCATACTTTTCTTTCCATTTTATATCAGTCAATTTTCCTTCCTCCATTTATTATTTATGGAGCTCAAGGTCTTCTTTTTTTGAAGCTGTCTGCTTATATATTAATATATTTTAGAAAAAGGAAATAATAAAAGGAGGAAAACATTTGTCATGTTTTCGAGTTTCAACGTCTTAAATAATAGAAAAGTGAAGATTGAAGTTCTCGACATTATTTTAACTGCTGGACTGATCTTGGCACAATAAAGAGCAAAACATGTGTGTAACTTACTAATTATACACACACACACACACAATACTAATTCCGTTCGCTTGTATAGTTGTCAACAATATTGACTTATTTTATGGACACAGTATATGAGATTGAAATCCAATAGCATTTAGACCAATGGCATCCCCTGTTTTTCCTCTCCCTATAGACAAGGTGTCATCTTTGACACCACAGGTTCAATTCTATACTGTGTAAATTGTATCTTCCTATTAAAAAAAACATTTGAGATTAAAAGCTCATTATTCATCTATTCAAGGAAAAGAAAGGCCATAGTAATCACATCTTTGTATGTTGTGGAATATATATAGGAAAAGGTTTGGCTCCACTCACTTGGTTGGTTGGGTTAAGTGAGTCATATGCATTGCACATGACAAGGACTACTGTCATCTTCCTATTGGTGGTTTAATGTACTATCGAAGTTGAATGAAAACTATGTGTGATTAGTATGGAAACAGAAAAAACGTTTGAATGAAGACCCAATATAACTTTTCAATACATTTGACTCGAATAATTGAAAAATAGTATTGTGATATCCTCTCTTTAAGTAAGCTGTGTATGTCATGAAGTTAAAATGTTGCCTTGTCCATTTTCTGCTAGACATGGTAGACTTGTTGCACGTATCGTGCTGTGCCTCTTCTTCAAGAATTAGGCATGAATTAGGCATGGTACACTTGTAAGAGTTTCTTTTTGGTCTTAGAACTTACTTTTCTAACTTACTTTTCTAACTTAATGGTAAATTACTTAGATTGCAAGAAATTTTTTTTGACGGTTGTATTATTCAAGTATAGGTGCTGTAGTTGAGGCTAATCCTCAACTTGTTGGTATCCATAAGCAACCATATAAAAGGGTTTAGGATAAACAGGTTATTTCCTGAAAAGGGTTTCAAGAATTTGGGAGCCCAATTGAAACCTCGCTTCGGGTTTATCGCAGGTATTTGAAATACGACCCTTCTCATATTGAAGAATTCATTGAGTTTTTAGTTAATTCTTGTCTTTGGCAAGAGGCTTCGGAAAGATTAGCTTCAGTGTTGAATGATGATGGGTTTTATTCGATTAAGGGGAAAACTAAGCATAGGTTGTGGTTAGAGTTGTGTGATTTGTTAACTAAGCATTCTAATGAGGTTTTGGGGTTGAATGTGGATGCAATTATTAGGGGTGGGATAAGGAAGTTTACTGATGAGGTAGGAAGGTTGTGGACCTTGCTTGCAGAGTATTATATTAGGTGGAATTTGCACGAAAAGGCGAGGGATGTGTTTGAGGAGGGGATTATGAGTGTGGTTACTGTTAGAGATTTTAGTGTAATTTTTGACTCGTATACGCAGTTTGAAGAGAGTATGTTAACGTTTAAGATAGAGAGTATGAGCTCGAGTGACGAGGAGGATGAGGAGGAGGAGGAGGACGAGGGAGAGGGTGGAAAAGAAAACGGTGTTGAGGGGAAGAGAATGGATGATAAAGATGAAGATGAAGATGAAGATGTTCGGTTAGATGTGAATTTATCGATGGCTAAGCTTGAGAACAAGATTCTTGATGGGTTTTGGTTACACGACGATAAGGATGTGGATTTGAGGATTGCTCGATGCATGGTCCTTTACAAGTCTTTGATGGAGTATGCAACTGAGCAGTCAAGTAAATGATCCTTTCTCTCAACCTTCATTCAGGACTCATGATTCTTGAAAGTCAGTTTAGTGTCCTTCATACAGTCTTCGTAATTCTTAGGCTAATTCATGCATAATTCTTCTTTTGTGAAGTTGGACACTTAGCAAATATTTTCCATTAGCAGGTTCAAAAGCTGTTTAGAATCTGCAATGTCCTCCAGTAGGTAGTTATTTATTCCAATATATTATATTCCTCCTGAAATTATTCAAGAGACAGCTAATGATGCAACCATGGCGAGATTGAAAATTAAAATCAACATCTTAGATAATGGTGTTTGATGGATTATATTTTAGATAACTTTGGATATATTTCAACATGCGACTTTGGATATATTTCAATATGCATCTTCGGAGTAGTGAATTTTCTTTCTTTATTTATGTATTTGATGCAGCAGCTAGAATTAATATGTTTGAGTAAACCAATTATGTGGAATATTGTTGCACTCTTTACAGTATGGAGCTTGGGATGGATGAGGAGCCAGAGATTCTGCGGCCTGGTCCAGAAGATCCTTCATTGTTGACGCGACAACGAAATCATTGATCAGAGGACATTTGGAATGGAGAGGTGAAATATCTACTTCTATCATTAAGCTTTAATTTTACGTTGTCTTTGACTTTTAGCAAGTTCTTTCAAAGTTGTATATCTAGTTGTAACGACTGCTATAATTTGTATACATTTTGCAGGACTCGGGCCCACTTACGTGCCGTGGTCGCGCTAAGGAGATGGCAAATATAACGATGCAAGATAATCGGGTGATTGATATTATCAAGTTGGTGGGGCTAGAAGGATTGTTTAGGGCCCCTTCCAGAGAGATAGATCATTGCCTAATAACGGCCCTAGTTGAGCGATGGCGGCCGGAGACTCATACGTTCCATCTTCCACATGGTGAGATGTCAATCACCCTAGAAGATGTGGAGGTCATTTTTGGACTTCCTATATACGGTGAGGTGTTGGTTGGGCCGACTACGGTGGTGGATGGGAATTGGAGGGACCTGTGCGTGGAGTTGCTTGGTTTTGAAGTTCCGAGGAATGACAACAAAACATTGGTGGGGCAAAGAATTCTCATCAGCCGCCTTGTTGAGCGCATTGCAGAGCCACTGCCTCATGATGCAACGGAGGAGCAAGTACATCAGTATGCCCGGAGCTATATTTTAGCGCTACTAGGGGATAAGATTTTTATGGACAAGTCGGGAGATAGGGTGCATTTGATGTTCTTGGAGTTCTTGCGGAACCTTCATGATCCACCAAAGTATAGTTGGGGTAGTGGTTGACTAGCATGGTTGTATAGAGAGTTGTGCCGGGCAAGCGATAAAGAGGCATCGCAAATTGGTGGGGCATTGCAATTGGTCCAGTATTGGGCATGGGCTAGGTTGCCATTCTTGTGCCCCAAGATAGAGCCCCCACCTGGATGCGATTACGGCCCATGGCCAAAAGCTCCACTTGCATTTAAGTAAGTATTTTCCCACTATACTGTGTGTTATGCCATGTTCTCTTCTTAGTAAGTAAGTGGTAATATTTGTTTTTATGTTATTCGCTCGTAACTGTAGGTGGGTGCGGGTGCCAAGCCAAAAGAGTAGACCATCCAGCACGGCGTTGATCTATTATCGCGAGCAATTAGTTAGAATGCAGCCCGAGCAGGTAATAATATACAAAAATTCTGTGGACGTTATGTTAATTTTCCTTAAGAATATGTTGAAATCATTGCTTTAACAAATCTTCTGTTTTAATTTTTGGTTTTCCCTTTATGTATGTATTCTCCTTTGTTTCACATTTGAAGCTGGTATGATCATTTTTTTGCTAATTCTTATGTATTGTACATGAAAATAAAATATGAAATGCATTGTACTTTGTTTCACATTTTAAGATGGTATGATAATTGTTGCTTGTTTCTATTGTAGATTATGTGGCAGCCATATGAGGCAGACTTCGGCCACCTTCCTGACTTCTGCGTTGCAGGGAGGGATGCGTGGACGGCAAGGGTGCCACTCGTGTGTTTTTGCATAGTAGAGACACACCACCCAGATCGTGTCCCTCGACAGTTTGGGTTGGCGCAAGGGCGGCCTGAACATGTTGTGTACGATGATAAACTACATAGAATTGACTTGCGTGGGAAGGTGGAAAAGAATTGGAGGGAGGAGCATGGACCGTATATCCTTACATGGGATATGAGGCAAGAACGAGTTTGCCATGCAGTTCCTCAGACTGGTGAGATGCCTCGCGATCATGACTATTACCGCTGGTACCGTCCGGTCACTCGAAAGTATGTCGACCGCAACAACGCTAAATTAGATATAATGGTAATGTGTTGTAATTAGATTTTATTGCCCACTTTGTTTTTTCTTCCGTACATGTAGGAACGTAGCATCAATTGATTTCTTTTTTCAGCAAATCTAGTTTGATCTGACTGAACTCCAATCTGTGCTTTAGTATTTCAGTACATTAATAAGTACTATGTTATCCATTCTATAATTGATACATAAATGTCTCAAATCTGATTGTACTGGTTCTTTCTCCATTTCAGATTGAAAGCCATTTAGCGCTGTTGGAGATGCTTCCTGTAGGCAGCCGAGCACACAACCATGTCCGAGGTGTCCTAAATAATGTGGCTGGGCTTGAGGGTGGTCTTGCAGCAAATGGACAGGCAAACAATGGGCATGAGACTGAATCAAAAACTATTGCAACCCCAAGCACAAGCGCAGCACCCCCAAGTACATCAACTCGTGGAAGACATGCTACTGCAAGCCCAATCACAAGTGCAGCTAGGGGCCGTGGTCGGCGTGCAACAACCCCTCGGGTTGTAAGTAGTCATGAGGTACTTGCGCCCATCCCACACGCATCTCCTCCACTTGAGGTCCCTCCACCCATCCTAGATGCATCTCCTCAGCCCGAGGTCCCTTCACCCACCCCACCTTCATAGCCCAGTTTTGATCTTGGTTTTGATTTTCATATGACCCCTCCTACGCACCCTGAGACACCCTCAAACGCACCCACCAGCTCCAGTGCACCCACTTTACCGATGACAATGATTCCCACTCCTAGCTATACAGATCATCATTATCGACCTACCTCATCCTCATCCTCATCCGATCCTTTAGGACCTCTGGTTGGGATTGACACTGATGTACCGGACGAGCATCCCCCTCATCAGCCCTCACCTCCACGAGGTAGACCACAACGTACTAGAAGAACACCCACTTGTGGGACTGGTGGACACAAAATAGGACAGAAAGGCAGGTCTATGGTATGATAATATTACTTACAATGTAATGATATATTTTGCGGTTAATTTTATTCTTATCATTACACCAAATATTGATTGTATGCATCTAATGTCTTTGCAGCACGATGATGAGCCTAAGGATGATGCCTCACAGCCTCCTCCCCCGGCGCCCAAACATTACACGAGGGTTAAAAAACGCAAAATTGGTGAATCTTGAAAAAGAAGCAACCCAAGGTCTTATTTTTCTTAGATTGCTTGGGATTTGATTTTTACTGTATAAGCCATTCTTTAATTTTCCATAGCATGTGCTCTTTAATTTTGCTGCTTTCAGAGTAGGAGAAATTTTATATCTACATTGATTTTGGTTTTGTGTTGTTTGCAGGCTGATTTTATATCTTACAAAGATAATGTTTTTGTTTGAAAACGTTTGTGTTTGTTTCCATACAATCGGTCTTGTTTGGTCCTTTTCCATGTTTTCTTGCTGACTGCATTTCTGTCTCTGTTTGGTTGCTGAGAAAATGTACCCAAAGAACACAAATTTGTTACACTTGTTGTTTCTAAAGCTTCATTGTCTCTCTCTCTCTCTCTCTCTCTCTCTATGGGTTTTAGGGTATTTTTTTTTGGTGGTGAAAACTTTTGTGTTTATTTCTGCACGATCATGTTGTTTGGGTGCTGAGAAAATGTTCCAAATGAAAACAAAATTGTTACTCTAGTTTTCGTTATTTTTTCACAAGAATGTATTACACTTGTTGTTTTTAAACTTAATTAATATTTTTCTCTTTCTGGGTTTTGGGGTAATTTTCAGGTGGTGATGGCTTGAGATCAATCTTGGAGAGGATTTGGGTTTGGTAAGAATATTCTTAATTTGATATAGTTCTTTTTGCATGTTACTTTTTTTGAGCGTGTGTTTGTGTGAATAATTTTCCAAAAGCGATGTTGATTAATTTATTACCCCAAATTAAGTGGTCTTTGCACCTTTGTAATTGTGATTTTTATGAATTACGTACCCACATTAAGCTAACTTTTTAGTTAATTTATTTTGTGGTGAGGTATAGAATCTCTGATAATGATCAATGATCATCTTTTTTTTTTTTTTTGGGCTAAAATATTGTTTTTGTTCCTGAAGTTTGAATGAATTTTGTTTTTTGTCCTAAACTTTAAAAGGTCTGTTTCTCGTCCTTAAACTATTGAAAATGGTTCACTCTCTGTCTTAAAACTTTAAAAAGTATATTGCTATTGTTGCTATTTTCGCCCTTAAATTTTGGACTTGTTTTTAGGTGCTTTTTCCCCCCATGCTCATATGCTTTGGAAAATTTAGGTGTATTTGGCATTTGTCTATCTCTGGTATAATAGCTGGTGGATGATCATCAATGGCACGAAATCCAAAAGTTGCAGCAGCCTTTCGTGCTATGAAGGATATTGGAGTTAAAGAAGATAAAGTTAAACCAGTATTAAAAAAACTTCTAAAATTGTATGATAAAAAACTGGCAACTTATTGAAGAAGAAAATTATAGAGTTCTTGCAGATGCTGTATTTGAAGAGGATGAAAATAAGGTACAATTCTCACTTAGAATTTAGTTGGATCTGTTTTAACCATATTTTTATTTCTCACATATATGCTTATCTAACATTGATCCTATCAATCAAGCTGTGGAGAAGAGGAAGATATGCAATGATGCTGATGTATGTAACTCATTTTTATTCCTTGCAATGATGTTGTTTATTTTGGGTTGTCTACTCATTTTTTTGCTCATATCTAGTACCTGCCTACCATCCCTAACGAGCATGGATTGTTTTTTAAGCACATCTGTTAATATTTTTTAAAGTAATATAAGATAGTCTTATTAATTGATAGCTTCAAAGTATTTGTTAAAGAACTATTTTATCAATATTTTAATATCATTTTAATGAAAATTATAAAAAACTGCCTAATTTTTTTATAAAAATAATTTATTTACAAATGTCATTAGAATATTCATTAAAATTTTCTTTAAACTAATGTTAAAGTAATTCTTTATTAATCACGCGGCAAAAGGTGTGGGCGTGTGGCAAATGGAATTGTTTAAGGAGAATTGTTGTCTCAAAATTTAAAAGTTGTTTAGGATCCACCAATCAGAACAAAGTCACGGTCTTCTCTCTCTCTCTCTCTCTGACATACAACAACTGAACAAAGTCACAGCCTTTTTATTCCCTCTCCTTTTCTAACTCTCATTCTCTCTCTCACAGAGACATAGAAAACAGAAAAGAGAAAGAAAGAAAGAAGGATGGTTTTGCCCAACAGAGTTCAAGATCTGCTCTTTATTTTCTTGAATTGGTCCTCTCATTTTCTCTTTCAAGTCTGGCCTTATATTTTACTGTACTTGGTGAATCGATCTTTCTCTCATTTCTTCAACATTGAGGTACCTTTCTCTCTCTCTCTCTCTCTTTTTAATTCTTGGGCATTTTGCTAATTTTTAAAGCTTTGTGTTTGTTAGTGTTTTTTTTTTTTTTTTTCATTGAGAAAAGCTAGGCAATGTTATGCGCGGCAGAGAAGAAGATGAAGAAAATTAAGAGATTAAGAATATAAAAAATAAAATAAGAAAAGTATATTTAAATGAAACGGTAAAAAAAGTAAAACTTTCTAAGGCTAATCATGTGCTCAAATTTTATAGCTTTGTGTTAATTTGAATGTGTTCTCTCTTTTGCCTGAGAAAAGCAGGGCGGCCACTTTTATCCCTTTAGACCAAACTCCCCAAAGGAGGTCAACATCTTGTTGTTATGCCAGGATATGTCTTATCGAGCCTAAATGGATTTACTCTTGGGGAATGAGGTACCTTCTTCTTCTGCGTGTTTTTTTCTTTTCTACTTCTTATTTGTGGTAGCTGAGAAAAAAGTTGGGAAAGTTTCGATTTTCTGGTTTTTCACTAAAAATAAAATGGTGGGTTGGTATTTTCAATTTTGTCTAATTCGATAACCATTGATTTGATTTTCTTTGTTGTGGGTATTGGTGAGTGAATTTTGCAGGGGGCTTCTATGAATTCGTGGGTGTCTCTTATTGGGAATGCTTTGATTCCACTGCAGCAATTTGTTCCATAGATGTGTGGCTAATGTGATTAGACGCATCGACTCATTAATGCAGTGAGTTTGTATGAGCTATATATGCAAACTTTCTAGCCATATCTTGAGTGCATTTATATAAGTTTATAAGCTTTCTTAAAGCCTCGATATTTTGCCTAGCTACAACTTCACTTTTACACTGTTTATTTTTTAAGTCAAATAAGCCAATGAGCAATTTAGCTATGCCAAACGGACTTGCCAAAGTTATTGAAAAAGTGGGGAAAATGGGATAGTTCTTTATATATATATATATATATATATATATATATATATATATATTTCAAATTACCATAATTAAGACTTAACAGAGGCAGCTGCATATGTCATTTGTGTTTGTTAATTTTGATGCATATTTGCATGTTCTTTTCTCTTTGTTTGGTTGTTGTTGTTGTTGTTCCCTCCCCCTTAGGCTAATGTAGCTTATGTGTATTAAATCTTATGATACATTTTAGTGTTTGGACTATTTTAAACTTGAATGTATCCATTATTTGTATCATGTTTTCTTTCTAGTGCATCTCCATGACTCGTGACCCTCAAAGACAACATCACTTGTATTGTAGAGAATGCCCAATTCGAAGACTGAGGAATGATGACTGTTTAGAACCATGCAAAGGTCACTTAAGGAGGAAATTTATCAATGAATGCTGGAGTAAATGTGGCTGCAGTAGAAACTGTGGAAATCGAGTGGTTCAGCGTGGTATTACATGCAAGTTGCAGGTGGGGAATTGTGGCTTAGTTTTTCCACTAGAATTTGAAGTTACACTGTTATTTTTCTATGCTAATGTAATCATCATTTGTATTTGTATGATCTTTGTGTAGATATTTGTATCTCATTATTCTTAATCTTTGCTCTTGGAATGCCCTATAATTGCTCATGGAATACCACCTAATTCTTTAATATGCAGCTTCAATGATTATTTCTTTCTGTATTTCAGGTGTTTTGCACTTCTGAAGGTAAAGGGTGGGGTCTCTGAACACTAGAGGACCTTCCAAAAGGTGCATTTGTGTGTGAGTATGTCGGAGAAATACTAACCAACACTGAGTTGTTTGAGAGGAACACTGAGAGTAAGAAAAGTGGGAAACATACCTACTCAGTGCTATTAGATGCAGACTGGGGTTCAGGGGTTCTAAAGAATGAAGAAGCTCTTTGTTTGGATGCAACATGTTTTGGCAATGTTGCTAGATTCATTAACCATAGGTATATGCTTAAACCTCAACCACACTGTGGCCTCTATCTATTTGTCTGTTTATTTTTTTGTTAATACTAAACTTTACATACTTCATTTATTTAGTTCAGTGAAGGTGCTGCTATGAATGTACCCATGAATTTGGTACCTGGCTTGTCTCTGCTTGTTTTGAAATATTAAAATAAGAACCCATGAATTTGGTACCTGGCTTGTCTCTGTTTTGAAATATTAAATGAGAATCCTTATTTATTATTTTTGTGGTACTTTATTATTCACAATCAGAAAAGATGCAGCAGACAAGCTCCCTTCTCCCATCAGAAGAGCATGAATATTGAATTTTTTTTAATAATGAATTAGTATTCCTCAAATACTTCTTTCCTTGCACCAAGATATAGTCAGAACTTTCTGTAGATAAAATGCAATATGTGTGTGTATATGTGTGTGTGTATATATATATATATATATATTTATAGTGGTCAGCACCCAATGATAATTTATATTAATATAACAGATATTATAGTATGGCATAATAAAAGCAGTCTGTGCTGATGCACTGGTAACACAGAAGAGGACCTGGCTGTCCCCCGGAAAAGTGAATGGACCTGAGAGTTTTTGAGGGTGTCTCTCGAGTTCTAGGATGCTTACATTAAGAAGTGTATTTGACCATGACATAGAGCTGACAGTTGAAGATTTCCATCTGAAAATGGCTCTATTTGAACCATCACAGGAAGCATAGTAGCTGAAGGGACTATGCTAAATTATCCTTCCTTCCTCCCTTGGGAGCATAGTGAAATCTTGTGCAGTAGACACATTAATGATCAATGGATAGCAGATTTTTTTTTTTTTGATTGAATGATGTACGACCTGATATAAGACAGCATAGGAGAAGACTGCATGCTATCCTGTCCACTTTTTGTGCGCGTGTGTGTGTGTGAGTCAACTATCTTGTCTACTTTATTAAAATAAATTAATAGTTATCCTTTCTAGAGTTGTTAACTTGTTGGCAAGTTTGGTTACTAATTCAGCATATAGAGGTGTCTTTGGACGTAAAGGAATGCTCGCTGCTTTGAGGGGGGGGGGGGGGGATATGAGAGGACTATTCTGGATCTGAAACTGTTTTTCAAATCTTCGTATGAGTGGATGCTAGCTATAGGCGAATCTTCCTTTTCCGCTCTTACATTTTCTTGATCATTGTACTGTAAGAACTTTATTTTAATGTACAAATAGTATACTCCGTGTATTTGGCTATGAGTTTTTATTTAATAAACATTGTTACTTATCAAAAATAATTAAATACTGTTACTTGTCAGAAAATATTCTTATTCATCCAAAAAAAAGAATTCATGCTATCTTTTTGAAATTGATGGTGGCAAATTGTGGCTTGTTCCTTTACTAGCTAGACAAATGTTTTACCAGGTTATAAAATTCATTTTCAGAATATCTGATCATTTTGTTCTCCATTTCACTAGGTGTTGGGATGCAAACTTGATTGAGATCCCTGTTAAAGTGGAGACCCCAGATCTTACCTACTACCATGTATGGAATCTCTGAAACTTTTATTTGCATCTAATGTGAAGCAATTGCTTGGTGATAGGAGACTCAATTTTGTATTGTAGCAAGTGTAATGGAGTATTTTTTTCTTGTGTAGCTTGCTTTCTTCACAACAAGAATGGTTGCTGCGTTGGAAGAGCTCACTTGGGTGAGTAGGTTTCTGATCAATACAATATTGCTCATGGTCTACATGATATGCTTTTACTTATTAAAAAATATAACATGACTTGGTTTAGATTTTTATAGCACATGCTCTTTTATATTGCCACTAAATGAAGGACATCAGCATAGTATTTCCGTTTTAAGAGCTCATGGTTGACACAAAATTATGTTTCATGCATGTACGAGATGTGTCATAGCACTTACATTGCCACCAAATGGACATTGACATAGTATCTTGGTTTTAAGAGCTCACGATTGAAACAAAATTATGTTTTATGTATGGTATGAGATGTGTTTTTTCATGCTCCTTTTACTGTTTGGGTTTAGGTTAGAGAAGCAACCTAACAATGTCTACAAGCCTTTGACTTTTTATGTTTTGGTGCATGTGCTTGCATACGTTAGTTTGACATTCAGTCATGCAACATGGTCCTGCTTTTCTCTTTGGATATGTAGCTTTGGTGGTATTGTTCTATTTGGTGATTTGAACTAATTTCATTCTAGTATAAATAATAAACCAACCTTGAGCTTATCTTATGTATGCAATAAATCCATGGGTAATTTTTATTTGCCCTCTGTTAAGTTGCTATACATGATGTGTCTGCAGGATTATAGCATTTACCTTGACGACGATGGTCAACCTGTCAAAGCATTCCAATGCCTATGTGGTAGCAAGCACTGCATTAACATGAAGCGTTCAATTAGTAAGCATATTTCATCAATTTTCTGATACAAGCTGTTTGTTTATCCTTCTTTTTTGAAACATCTATTTATTGACAGTTGTTTTTTTCTTCTTAATAATTTCACACAGTTGTAGTAGCTTTAGTTCATTGCTTGTGATTCTAAGATACTCTGTATGTTTTTGCAATGTTATTATATGCAATGTTGCCTTTTATTTTTCTTAAGCGTTTGCTAGGATTTACAATGAAAGTATTGGATGTTAAGCCTCAGAAATAACCTAGCCAAAAAAATAAAGTTAGTTTCGGTGATTCACTAAATAGCATTTGTGTTGATTAGGATCTTGGTTGAGAATCACTAATTAAAAAATAAAAAAGGATCTTGGTTGAGAGTCAGTACTCATCAACAAATATATGCCTTTATTATTGGATAGGAAATGTGGAAGCTATGGTTTTAATCAGAGAGAGAATGTGAACCTGGTTTGCTCTTGTGCAGTGCTTTATTTTTTTCTTTATTTTAACTCACTCTCTCTGTCTCTCTCATGATGGGTTTGAAGTTTGTTTCTTTTTAAGAAAATATAACCATTTTATTTTTGGATTGCAAAGGGTGAAGAGGGCTAGTATTTTCTTGTGAAATGCGTGTGCATATTCTGAATATAAATTCTACCATATTGAGTTCTACCATAGATATTGTTGCAACTTTGGAGAATCTTCTATTATTGTAATATTTCTGTGGCTATTGGTTTAGTTGGTGAATCCAATCTTATTTTAAGATTTGTTTGTTACCCCCAAAAGGGTTGATTGTGTAGATTATCATATGAATAGCATTTATGCCTTGCTGATACACACACTCATTGCATCCTAAGTATTGTAACCTTAATCACATTCTAGTTGGCATATATTTCATCTCTGTCTTCTTCATTTATGTTTTTCGAAACAATGTAAGTGAACAGTGGTTAAATTTGGAAGGTCAGTCATGTGAGGAGCATGCATTGTGGAACTATTATGATGCTCTCATGTCCTCTTCTGGAGCATAATTTGTATCCTCGAAAAGATAAAAAATTGCTTTAAATAATTAACTTGATTTGGAGTAAAATCACTTTTTGGAAAATTTCACAATCACTTTAGCAAATTTAGTCTATCTCAGTCTTGTGGAGTATTTGAAAGAGAAAAGGTTTTGAATTTTCATTCTTTAGGGTACTTTATGCGAGCAGTTCATGAGGTAGTCTCACTTCAATAAAAAAAATTTTACCTATTAAAAAAAAAATTGGAAGAGAAAAGGTTGGAAACTTTTGAAGATATTGAGCTTTCCTTATCGCTGAACTCATTGAGGAGTATAACTTCCTTGAGTATTTTCTGGATTCATTGGTGAGTTTGATATGAAAACTATAACCGGTAATGTCTATTGAGGAAATAACATAGAGGATGGCTTTGGATAGAATAGATATTGTTGTTGTTATATGGATATAATGCTTTTTGTTTAATGATGAGAAGAAGTTTTCTTAATTTTCAAAAGTTATAAAGTTTTGTTTGAGGTTTCTGTGATGCAACCTTCTACAAGATGTGATGTTGAGGAAACCCTAGGCCTGATACCTAGAAGTTTATTTTTTTTATTTCCCATCCTTAAATTTTCAGTTTTGTGCAACGCTTTTTCATTTAGTGATGAGAACAAGTTTTCTAAATTTTCAAAAGTTATAAAGCTTTATTTGAGGTTTGTGTGATGCAATCTTCTTCAAGATGTGATTCCTAGGAGACCCTAACTGTGATGTTGAGGAAAATGTAGTCTGATCTGACGCCAAGAAGTTTCTCTTTTTGTTCTGTCCTTAAATTTTCAGCAACTTGTCACCTTTAAGACCCTAAAATCCAATATTTCAAACACTAAACCATCTAGCCATTAAATATACCCAAATAACCCACATAAGGCAAAGTATTGTTATTGGGTTACTGACTGTTCGCTGCCCTGGAACAGCAACCCAAACCTTAGGTTTTTTCTTTTATTTCATCCACTAATCCTATTATTCCTTTTCTCCATTAGAAAACCTATATTCCTTACTATTTCCAGCCCATTTTTCCCACCAAAACCTAATTTGTCAAAATCCTAGTTGTCAAAACTTCCAAATCTTATCAGGTATGAGAGATCAATGGTTGGCCTCTAAATTCATGCATGAAATAGTAAAGCTGTCATCTCAATTAACTTATGCATGAGTTTTTATCCATATAAACTTGTTCATATCTTTTTATTTTTGTTAGGTTGACCTATATAACGTGAGATTTATTGCTGCATTCTTTTAGGAAGCTCAATTTGCACATCTGTCAACATAAACTTTCATATAGGCATTTTAATGTCATTAAAATTTGCAGATCGGTTTGATCGAACAAATAATCTTTATGCAAATGATGTAGACAAGAATCAAGTTGTCGGTTCAAAAAACGTTCCCGTCATAGATCTTGGGGATTCAGGGAGTAGCAATCTTCTGAATGAGAACCCACGTACAGGGTTAATAGCTTTACGGGGTTGTACACAAAAATAGGTATTTAAGTTCACAACTTTTTCATTTTGAGGCATTTCTCTTCTAATGATTTATCTTTTTTTGTTCAGCTTAGTAAATTTATAAACTCATTGGTATTACGTATGAATGTGCATTAAGATCAATTGATTTTTGTTTGATGCCTATTTTGTGGGAATAGGGATGCAAGCTCTACTAACAGTAACAGTGGCATGACCCCTGAGGAAAGGAGAGAGCAACAGATGAAAGAGGAGGCACAGCATGCCAGCAGTCTTAGAGTTCCACGCAGGCATGTGTTTCTTCTTCCCTTACCAACATGAAGTTTAATCAAAGAGTTATCTTTGTGCAATTAGTTTAAAAGGTTGTCTTTTTTCCTTGTAGGCCACCATGGACTGCTGAGATGTCTGTAGAACAACTTGATGCAAATGAAAGACAATCTTTCTTATCATGGCGCCGAAGCCTTTTGTATTTCTTTTTGTGTTGTTCCTATTGCTTCGCTTTATTCAATCTAACAAACATATAGGCATCTTTTATATGCAATATTTAAAAATTCAGAGAGCTCACCAACACTGATGGGAGAAAAATTGATTAACTCTTATTATTAATCTGATATTTACATACTGGTTAGTAATAAGGTTCAGTATGGATTCTGATAGTTACTGGCTTCCTGTGTTTTCTCTTGCCATATGTTCTCTTGTGGCCAGTCTTGCTCTCACAGCATATTTTTATCCTCAACTCTTGGTTTTCTTGTCTTTGGTGGAAATATGGACTTCAAATTGGGAACACAATAATTAAAATTAAAAATGGAACACACTTGTATTATAGTGGGTCTGTCTTTGATGCTGGATGTATATAAATTTTATGGTGGTATTTTCCTTTACCAGACAAGATTAGATTGTTTATTTTCTTGATGGATGTGCGGCTCCAAATAGATGGTTGGCAAATAATTTATACTGGATTTTTGGTGTACAAAATGGTGGAGGATTTGAAATCTTTGCGAATTAGATTTCACAGGATAATTCTTTGTAATTCGTTAAGGTTATGGTATGCTCTTCATCATGAACACGAAGAAATCTATTCTATTAATAAAACACCATTACTTGTAAAAAAGTTAAGGTCTGAGTGGTGTGACCCGGACATATTGTAAAATAATGACATTCAGATGGGCCATTTTGCTTTTCCTTCTTTTTATACCTTTTGATATTACTCCATTGACTAGGTTTTGTAGAACTAGAAAATCACTTTCGTGCACTTCTGAATCCTGAATTGTAGTTTATAGTAAATAACAATAGGATTCTATTTGACTATATGGTGCAATAAGAAATGAGTTATTTTTGTTTGCATATATTTTTGATAGTGTTTTCTTCCCATTAATGCCAAATCAGCAAGTTGTATGACATTAGTCACATAATCTAAGCAATAAAGGCACTTCATAAACTACTTGTTCACCTCCCTGAATGAAGTGCTGGGTTACATTTAAACTCAATGCAACTAGCTACGAAGTAAAAAATATGACAAAAAAGCAAAGCAAGCGATTTTCACATTTAATGTGAAGTTTTCAAAAGTTGTATCTAAAAGTGAAAAACTAAAACTTAAAACTGATTTCAAACTCATGTACACAAACGAAGCCATGTTTGCAATCTAAATGAACACGATGGGGGTGTCAAGGCAAGAAAGAACAACAACGAAAAAAAGAGCAACTGATTTCATATAAACTTAAGCACAAGTTGTGTGCAATTCATCTTTGGATTTGCAACAAGTGAATGTACGGTGACATGATTTGTCAGACATTAACAACAACATGTCAAAATTGCACACAACGTGTGGACTTTAACAACAACGTCGAATGTTGGTAGGTAGAAATTTTTGGAAATCATCATTGCTTGAATCTGAGAAGTCTTAAATATCACGTTCATCATCTAACGTAGTAATTTCATTAATAAACTTCATGGCTTGCTCTTGCGCCTTCCCCTTTAGATGCTTCCTAGCTTTTTGGATTGCATGAAAACGGTCTAGTTGCCTTTGCATTTGATTGTTCTCTCGTTCAAGGCGAGAAAGTATGTTGGCGGGTTCATCTCTAGGTAACTTGGCTGAGCGTGCCTTAGGAACTCGTAACCCGTGCCATCGACAATACACCTCCAACTCACACCTCGTCTCGTATAGGGTTGACCATGGTGGTTCTGCTACGGTGAACTCCACTACGGTGGTATCTGAACTTAGTTTTGTAGGTTTGCCGAGCATGATGTGTCCAACGCTTCCAAGACTTTCGTACGTGTATATTGGCATATTAACGAAATCTCTCTTCTTTCCAACCCATTTCCCTCCATAGTGGTCTGTGTATGTTTGTAGTTGTTGATCTGCTGGAACTTGTGATAATTCATTTGTTGAAGTAGATTGAAACTTGTTTTTATGTCTGCGAGATGATGTTGAGGCGTTGCGACTCATAGCGTAGTGAACATGGGGAAGTTAGTGCTGTAGGAATAAGATCATTATTGTGGTGCATTTATAACCATGGTCCACTGTGTATTGAAGCATACAAAATTAAATGTATTTGGGCTTGTCATGTCAATACAGGCTGGAAAACCATGATATGAATTTGTTGTTCAAATGTTCCCAATGTCACAGTGAGATTCTCTTGTTGTGGGCAGTAGTTGCAGTGTACTGCCATGACTATTCAGCTTGTGACAAACTTCACGTGAAGACTCGAGTAGCATGCCTGTGTTTCATCTGACATGAGCCACATCTGACAATGAGATTATCTGCTTGGGACATTGGGAACTACTGCTTCATGAATTGGTACAAACATTATGAAGAGAATCTCACTGTGACATTGGGAACTACTGCTTCATCTGACATGCAGTAGTTCCCAATGTCACAGTGAGATTCTCTTCAAAATGTTTGTACTAATTCATGAAGCTACCTTCGTTTTCTATGCAACCCATATTTGTGTAGATTTTTATTCTTATTTTTGAAACACAGTGGTAGAGCCACATGCAATAATTAGATAGTAATTGTTTGTGAGTAAATAGTGGAACCCCTAATTTTTAGCTCAATTTCAAGAAAAAAGGCTAATATGTCTAAACAAAAAAAAAAGTGACATTTTACAAAAAAATTGTGAAAGGAACTCAAGCTTTTCAAACTCAAGTATATTTTTAATAAATTTAGATTTAGAATAAGTGCTCTCAACCGAAATGGCTCGAAATTTACCAAAATGGACCAAAGTGGTCTGAATGGACCAAAGTTGACCAAATGGGACCAAACTCGAGTGTGTAGAATCAGGGCTCTCAACTGAAATGGCTCGAAATTTACCAAAATGGACCAAAGTGGTCTGAATGGACCAAAGTTGACCAAATGGGACCAAACTTGAGTGTGTAGAATAAGGGCTCTCAACCCAAATGGCTCGAAATTTACCAAAATGGACCAAAGTGGTCTGAATGGACCAAAGTGGTCTGAATGGACCAAAGTTGACCAAATGGGACCAAACTTGTGTGTATAGACTGAATAGGACCAAATTAAACTGAATGGACCAAAATTCACCAAATGAGACCAAAATATATTTAAAAGACCGAATTGGACTAAATTAAACAGAATGGACTAAAAGGACCAAAGTGGACTGAATTGGACCAAATGGACCGAATTAGAGTAAGATGTGCTGGGTAAAACTCGAGGCTTTGACACTCGAGTTCCATTTGAAACTAGAGTTTTAAAGACTCGAGTTTTACATAAAACTCGAGTATTTAAAACTCGAGTTTTAATAGGCATAAATTTCCAGCACTTCCCCTGTTTCAGGCAGAATGGCAGGGGAAGATTGCCCTGTTTTTGAGGTTTTTGCCTACTGGAACTCGAGTTTCAGAAACTCGAGTTCCACTGGGAATTTTTTCCCCCACATGCTCTGTTTCAGGCAGAGAGGCAGGGGAAGAATGCCCTGTTTTTTTCCTCGTGGGACTATGGAACTCGAGGCTCTGAAACTCGAGTTCCACTGGGAATTTTTTTTTTCCCCTTACACATGCAGCAAACCAAAAACTGAGATGTGCGCACAAATTGACTGAGAAACAGACATAGAGAAGCTTCAAATGCAATCCTTAACATACTCATTCAGAGGTAGAGAAGTTGAGAATGTAAATGCATTTAAATTACATCAAAATGCCATCTCAATGGGCACCAAAGTATAGAAATTGTTATGCTCTTTGCATAACCATAATTTTACAATGTAAATGCACTCAAATCACAACAAAAGTCCTTTTCAATATATCAACATTCTAAACATGTCCAACCACCCTTAATTTGCAACTCTAACCATACTACTCAAATCACAGTCATTTTATACAAGTACATTGGATAGAGAATTATAAGTACATTCAACAAAAACTAAAACATTAATTGTGCCAATACAACGCAGTCACAAGTCGTAAGATTGGCGGTTCGCACTAGAAAAACATCGTCCATGGAAGCATACTTGAAAAACGTAAACAAGAGGTTAGGAGAGAAGCTAGTAAACATTAGGTAAACATAGAATGAACAACCTGATTCAGAACTTTTTGCCATCTGTCACCTACCTAGTTTGGAACATGACCGCTTGTGGAAGCGCCACCGGACTGCGGACATTTTCTGCTGTTATGCCCGGAAGCATGACATAGTCCACATGTCTGCTTGGGTTGACTCTCTATCAAATCTGCGTCTTCCCTCCGCCATCCCGGTTCTCGATCCTTATTCCTCACTCCATCCATCTCGTTCCTTATTCTTGACTTCACTGGTCGACCTTTGGCCCGCAATAATTCTGGATTAGGCAACCACTTTGGCCCGTGGGCTCCCTCCACAATGACCGTGACTTAGGAACCACAAATGCATGTGAGTAAGTTGCAAGGGCATACTCCAAACTATAACATGGGTGAATATATGTGATCGAATAAATTTTTAGATAGTCAAAGACTCTAATTGCATGTGAACACGGGATGGCTTTGTTTTGCCATTTCCCACAACTGCATGTTCTTTCCAATAACCGAACTTCATAACTGTGGTTTCCCCCTCCTCTGCTACACATGTTGAATGAAGTAACTATTTGATATACCAAACGTTCATTGCTAAATTCCTTGAGATAGTGCTTCTCAGATTTACACTTATTTTCCGACCACGTGGAGAATGCATATGTACTCCATTTCTTACACTCCGCTATTTCATGACTATACACCTTGTGCCGGTCGTGAAAATATTGAACAAGTTTAGACCAAGTGAACTCAACCATTGCGGAAATAGGAAGACCCCGTGCACCTTTCAGTACACCATTGAAGCACTCTGATATATTGGTTGTCATTGCTCCAAAACGTCTTCCACCATCATGTGACTGGGTCCACATATCCACAGACTCTTTCATTAGGTATGTGTATGGACGATAATCTTGATTCTTTTCCTTGCCATCCTTTCCCATCACCTTCTTCTTATTCCTAATGGCCTCAATTTCCACCTGCTTAATGGACTCCATTATGGTATCAAATTTTTCTTTTTGAGTAGCATATCCCGCTTTCAACGCCACTGACTTTAGAGTCGAGTTCTAAAAATGTGTATTGAAGTTGCTGGCAACGTGTCGAAGGCAATATCTATGAAATACCCGTGTTTCTCCATCATCCCCTCTAGGCCACTTTGCAATGGCATTTTTTATACCGAGATGTCGGTTAGAAATTATGCAAATGCCTTCCTTAGGTATCATGTGGCTAATCGTATCTCTGAGGCATTCTAAAAACCACCCCCAGCTGGACCCTGACTCACAATCCACAACAGCAAAGGCAAGAGGGAATACCTTGTTGTTAGCGTCGGTTGCCATTGCGACCAACAACTTTCCCTGGTATTTACCATACAGATGTGTCCCATCAATACTGATCACCAGCTTGCAATATTTGAATCCATCAATGCATGAACCGAAAGACCAAAACACATAATGCAACATTACGGTGTCATCTTCATCGGGGTCTGTGGTATGAAAGAACACCTGAGTAGTCGGATCCTGATCAACATATGCCATTAACAACTTTTGCAACTGCTGGTAAGACTCTTCCTAATTCCCAAACATCTTCGCAATCGCCTTTTGTTTTGCATCCCATACCTTGTAGTAAGAAGGCTTATGACCCTCATATTTTGCCTCTATCATATATATGAGATGTTTAATTTGGGTAGTGTGATCCTCACTTATCTTCTTAAAGATGTCTGATGCAATAAAATTAGATGTCATCATTCTACCATCATTTCGCACCTCAATCGGTATACACGTGTAAGGACCCGCATACACGGTCACCATCCCTAGTCCGTGGAGATTGGGCTTCATGAGTGCACAGACATACCACTTGCATGACTCATCCACACATTTCGCAGAAAGTTTTTTCTTCGTCGACCTGCTGATCATAAAATGTCTGTTTTCGTTGAGGGCACAAGTTGTTAATGCGCACTGCACCTCCACTTTATTGGCCAAAGTCAACCCTTTGCACAAATTCATCCCCTGTCTCCAACTAGACACAAATGGTATCTCAATATGTGAAGGATCAACCATATTGTCCCAAGTATTTGCAGTAAATGACAAGGCAAGAGATGCGTAGGCAGGATTTGTGTTTGTAATGTTTTCCACACTAATAACATTGTCTGCATCAGGTTTAATACCATCCAATGTGTCATCGTGATCAATGTCCCTCTGAAGGCCCTAAAAGTCCCTTTGTTCAATCATCTCTTCAAACTCATCTCTATCGACAAAATCTTCACCGTTAATGGCAGTATTCTCATCAACATAGTCTTCATCATCATCTTCATCATCATGAACATTATCCTCGTACTGTGTAGAATACTCATATTGGGCATCCGGAACTATAACCTGATGACTTGTGGTTGTTTGTTGGAATTCCTCTATACCAACTTCTGCACGCGGCTCCAACTGTATGTACAACTCAATTGTACTTACTTCGGCTATTCCCTCAAACTTGTCAAACATCATCCTTACATGTTTATCGGCTTTTATCGCCATATACTTGTAATTAATCTTCTCCTTAAAGATTTCACTTGGCATACGATAAGTAATTCGTATGTTGTGCATGGCAGGATTCACACCCAGTTCTTCCAGAACTATCTTCTTCAATTCATCAAGGGTCTTCAACCTACGATCAATTTGGGTGAACTCCATGTTTATACCCAGCCCTGCAAATGGCAATCCCTGCTCCGAATCGGCGTTCTTAAGCGGACCACCATGGTATAGGACTATATCAATTCCACTCATTGTGCACCTGTTTAAGTCAAGTTACTATGTCAGTTAAAAAACAAAGCAAGTCATCAACCTCACATACATCAAACAAAATTAGTTCCGAGATTATTCTGGGTGCATCAACTAATACATAAGGCCAGAAATAAAATAACTCCTGCAAAAGTAAGTTAACCCAAACACCACTATAAAACATTAAAATGAATCTAATACACCCCTTATGCATTGTTATCAACAATCACCTCTGGTGTTGCAAAATATTGAGCATATAATGTGGCTCCCAAGCTTGTGACCAAATTGAACCCAAACACCACTATGTGACCAAATTTTTGTTAAAGCATCCAACTAAAAAGCTAAAGTTCTTCCCTTAACACTAACTCTTAATGTATATACACTCTATTCAGAGACCAATTACTAGGAAGGCATATAATGTGGCTCCCAATCTTGGGGAAAGACACACCATGATTTATCACATTACTACACATGACATTCATCACGTATAGATAATACCCAACAACAAATGGGTATCTTAACAATCCAAAAATTTAACAAATAATACCCAACAACAACAATCCTATAATACCCAACAACAAACAACAAGAAATTTAACAATCCAAAAGTTTAACAAATAATACCCAACAACAAACAACAAGAAATTTAACAATCCAAAAATGGGTCCAACAAAGCAAGGTTTCTTAAACTAAGTTATGTTAATTATCTACAAATAATACCCAACAATAAATAGGCAACTAAAATGAACCCCATACCTGATATATGAATTTCTTGAGAGGGAGGAGACAATGTGTTCAGTGAGGTGAATTTGTTGAGAGGGAGGAGACAATGTGTTCAGTGAGGAGGTGAGGTTGAGTGTGGGTGAGAGAGTTCTAAGTGAGGTTGAGTGTGGGTGAGGCAGTGAGAGCAAACGGAGATGGTGTGGACTGATATAAGTAGGTGTGGACTGATATAAGGGATTTCTGTGCGTGACTGAGCTGATATAGGGTGAAAAACTGCCCAGCAAAACTCGAGTCTCTAAGACTCGAGATCTATCTGTCAAAAAAATCTCCAGCACAAATCGAGTTTCTTAAACTCGAGTTCTTGTTTGCAAAGAACTCGAGTTTTTAAAACTCGAGATCTACGTGGAGTTTTTCCATATCAGCACCTTGAAAACAGACCTGAAGGGGCTTAGGATTTGGGTGCATCTCGAGTTTCTAAAACTCGAGATGTTAGTTTCCACAATTCTTAGTTTCCTACGTTAACTTATTATATTCTTTCTTTCTCATTAGTTAGCTTGCAAAATTCCCCTGAAACAATCTTATAAAATAACGTTCCACCTACAAATACAGTAGAACACACAAGAAGATTATGACAAAAGAACAAAATGTAGGAGGATAATAAGGATTTGGTTCTCCTGAATCATATGTAAGCTTATTTTACTCACACAAAAGACTAAAATAATAATCTGTCTGTAGCACACAATTCCAATCTTGATATGGATGGTGGTCAAATCGTTTTAATATGATTCAGTTGCTACAAGGCTTGTAGCAAAGTATTCAATGCAATTCAAACTTAATGTGAATGTTGACATCTTGTATGAATATCTTGTGAGGGGGTTATAGTACATTTGTGTTAATGAATAATGTACTCCGAATATCTTCTCTACATATACATGTGAATCTCATCAGTTACATTATTAATCAAGGAATTATGATAATGGCCATGAAGGACATTTTACTTAATGTCATAAGAATTCCAAAAACTAAGCATATAAGTATTTCATTTGAGATGCCAAGAGCTTTGTAACTCAATTGACAAGTCCTGGTATTTATAATGGAGACGTCTAGTGTTTAAATTTCCCCTCCCCCAACTTTTGAATTATCAAAACAAATAAAAATAATATTTCACTTGAGATATAATTGGTGTAGTTTATATAAATCCAATTGCTTTGATATTTGCAAACTCGATATTTATGATAAATAGGCCTTTTCACGAAAGTAGTTTTCTAAAATCAAAATTATTGGATTCATTTAAAGTACTCGCTTCATTATATACATACAATTAAGAATTAAAAGGGTGAAATACATTATCCTCCAAGTATTGAGAAGTTGAGATATGGGTATATTGTGTTCAAGAATGGAAACTGACATGTTCAACATGTAATTTTTTTAATGAAGGAACCCAAAAAATCCTATAAAAATAAACATGGTGGCTAAGCACTTTGTGAAAATAAAGAGTCTAGCCATGAAGCCAAAAATCCACTAGACATCCCATGTGTTAAACCTCACAATTCTAAACTATGAATTTTAAGCTCGGGAGATTTATATGGTTGTTGAAAGGGATAAATGACTTAATAAGAAGCGGAAGTGCATGTTTATGTGATGTTTTGATTGTATTGTAATAAAAGATTACAAGGTATTAATACATCCATGATAAGTAGAGACCATATCTTTCTCGAAAGCACCATGTAATTCCACGAAAAGAATGGTAACATAAGTATATATGCTAATCAAGAAATCAAAAAGTAGCAAAAAGTAAGAAAGAAGAACCTAATGGATTTTCACCCAAAAACCTTGTAGTTAAGTGGCATTTCTTGATCTCCTTTTTGAGGAAAACCAAGGTTCAAGTCCCCTCCTCCACTATCAACAATCAAATTATCAAATAACCTAATGGATTTTCATTTCAACAATGTTTATAAAGGTGCAAAATGTCTTACGACATATAACTAAATTAATGTATATGCAGTATTGATGGTGATGAAAATAGATTGTTTGACAAACTAATTACTATCTATTATTATTATTATTTTTTTGATAGGTAATCAGAAAGTTTTTATAAAAGATAGAAAAAAGAGGAATACAAGAAGTTCATGATGATGAACAACAAGCAAAAAAAGGAACAAACAGCATAACAAACATAGAGAAATCAGGAAACTAAGCTAAGGGAGGACAAAAACTCAGAGAGAGAAGAGCGATCAGTGAAACCCCAACACTGAGACCACTCAAAAAGACTACGATGGCATAAAAGCTTTAACTCATTCAACGTCTTCCCTTTGTCCTCAAAGGAACGACGATTTTGTTCCAACCACACAATCCACATTAAGCACCTCGGAACCAAGTTCCAAATGTTTGAGTTGTGTTTCCCAATCCACTAATCCCAACAAAATAACAAACCCGCAACCGAACTTGGCATCACCCAAGGAATACCAAAGGCCTGAAGCATAGAAGACCAAAGGGAGTAGGTAACAGGACAATGAAGAAGAAGGTGATTAACGAACTCCCCATCACAGCAACACATACAACACCTATTAGCCAAAGGGTGGCTCTTTAGTAGTAGATTATCCAAAGTAAGAATCCGACCATGAGCGGCAGTCTACAGAAAGAACGCTACGCGCTTAGGAATCTTTGGTTTCCAAACAACCTTCTAAGGAAACAAAGAATTCGAGGCACCCTGAATCGCATGGTAGTAAGACCAAGTGTCAAACTTACCATCCGCTTTTAGTTGCCAGTGAAGAGTATCCCTCCTATTACCCTAAGGAATACGAGTTTGGATAAGCTGAAGGAGAGAGTACGAAGCAGCCAACTCCCAATTTTCAAAAGCTCTATAAAACCTTAAATTCTACACTCTAATAGTACCCCCTTCTGGAGTCCACAAAACCTCAGAGATACAAGCATCCTTAACCACTGAACACACATAAAGCTCAAGATAGAGATCTTTCAGAGTGTTATCACCAATCCACCTATCACGCCAGAAGTGGATACGAGTGCCTTCACCCACTACGAAAGACATATGCTTAGAGAAGCTCTCCCACCCTTCATTAATGCTTCTCCATAGGCCACACCCATGGGACCTCCTGCACACATTAGTCCTCCACCCCCCTTGACCCTCCCTATATTTAGTCCATCAAATAATAGATAGGTAATGTGGCCTGATGGACTAATCCTTTATATTGGAATGGGTAAAGAGTTCTCCCTTGCAGCTTGTTGTTCTCACATAAATAGTGTAGAGAAATTTCATGAATACAAAGTAAATGTACACGCATCAACAAAATCAAAATGCACCAACCTAGAAGTAATTTTTATCAAGTTTTATCAACAAGTGCAATATCAAATATTGTAACTATTGGCAGAATCCCACTGCATATCAAATATTTTCATGCGCACAACACCACTCTATATCGATTATCAAATATCTTTCAACCTTTCAACCGCACATTACCGCTGCCCTATATCATGCCGTAGCAAGAATACGTAACTGTCTTTCCCAATTCCTCTTCTAATCAACAAAAATTTTAATCTTGTTATCTCTATAATTTTTTTAGTTGATTTTTTAATGTATATCAATTTTCATTCATATTTGAGTCTATACAGCATACATTCAAAATAATGTTCTTACTTCATTATATTAATGTTAAATTCTTGATTATATCTAATACTATTAAATCTAACTAAAGTACCAAGAACTATGATTAATTTTTTATTATTTATTAATAATTATGATGATTAAACCTTCAAAAGTTAAGTACGCAGAAGTTAGAACTATCTATACATTGATCAAAACTAAACATTTTTTTTACGGAGCACAACAATATTTGGGGGGGGGGGGGGGGGAGGGAGGTGGGAGTGTGATAGTGTAGGTAGTTGTAGTGATAGACCTGGGATGGTTTTGACGCCCTCCTCGCAAGCAAGAACCGTAGCGCTTTTAGCAAAGTTGGTAGCAATCCGACCGATCTTGGAACGGGTTTCCTCGTCTTGCATGGACTGGATCACCTTCCTCCTAACGACGTCATCAACCTTGGCAACAGCAGCCCAGCCATAACCATAAGAGCTTGAACCCCACCCCTTCACAGTCGTTAGATCAGGTGCGTTTTGCATCACCGAATTGCTTGTAGAGGAAATATAATCCCAAATCCCCATGTGATCTCTCTCTCTCACTCTTTTTTTTTTTTTTTTTTTTTATTTGAGAAGAACCCTCTCTCCCTCAAAACGCAGACTGTGAAGTATTTGATCTAGCGCTTCAAGCTAAAGTAAGGTCAAAAGATCTAGGGTGGAATGATCTCGCTTTCTCGAAACGCAGAATGTGAAGGCTATGAACTAACGCTTCATGCTAAAGTAAAGTCTATTACCACCGCTCGCCAAAGTAAAGATTTATTATTATTATTATTATATTCCCACTCACAAAAATAATAAAAATAAAACACCATAGAAGTTTACTTTTGAAAAAAACATTAAGTTGAAAAAGAAAAAGAAATCGGACAGATTTAGGAATTCAAATTCGGCTGCCCAAAGTTCAAGTTGATTAGGGTCAACATTAAGGGCATGTTTAGTACACTGAATGAGGATTATGATAAGAATTGTAATTTTTATTACTAGAAATAAAATATGTTATAATGTAATAATTAAACTTATTCATTAGTTTGGTTGTAACTTATAACATTAGAATGAAACTTAATAATTATTTTAGGAAATTTCTTACTCATACAATTATATCTCCTTAAAAATTGTTATTTTTAAATTTAAGAGAGATGTGTTATTTTTTATGATTTTTTATTTTTATAATTGTTAGATGTATATGAAAAGTTTGTTTATTTGAAAATATATTAAGTTTTGAAATTATTGCACTTACTAAGGAATAGCTAATACAACATTTTAAAGATAAATAATTATTTCTCATTTTGAAGAATAGCTATTCATAAGGAATAATTATTCTTTATAATAAAAACATAACCAAACTAAAGAATAACTAAATTATAGGAATAATTATTACATTACAACATCTATTACAGTCTACCAAACATGCCCTAATTGTACCTTCCAAGGATCTTTTTCACTTTCTTTTTTTATAGTTTCAATTTTTTTTCACGTACAAAATATATATATATATATATATATATATATATGCACACCGTTTGAATTTTTTTAATTTATTTCTTTCTATACAAATAAAAATAGTATAAAATAAAAGTTAAATAATACATAATACTTAAGTTTATAAGAATGTTTAATTCTATAAGTCTGCTAGTATAATAATACCACAAAAGAAGAAAGATATGTGTACACTTGATATAAATGAAACAGATATAAGTTAAATCACCTAAAAGCATAACTAATTGCATAAAGCTTCAATAATAAAATAATTAATTAGGAAAAAAAATCTATAATAAACTTAAAAAAGTAGATCTGATATTAAAAATATTGATACTTCAAAATTGCACATCAAATTGGTAAGAAATGTCATTACTATTTCACCTATTAATATAGAAAATTTAATATAACTTTAGCATATGAAATGGGCTAATATAAAATTAAATCTTTAAATTTTATAATAGAGATTTGACATATAAATAGGGTTGGACTGGGTCAAAATTAAGTTCAAGTAAAGACTGATGCAAACTAATGGCCCGTTTAGATAGAGGGGGTAGGAGGTGGAGTAGAGGAGAATAGAGTAGAGTAGAGTTGGCTGAAAATAAGCTAATTTTGGGCTAAATCTATTCTACTTTACACTACTCTCCCTCCGTCCCCCTCAATCCAAACGGACCATAAAAGATTTCTATTCTTAATGTTCTTACTATTTCTTTTTTCAAGTGGGGCAGTCCAATTTGGAGGTCTATTCACTACTATTAGTTTCTCTAAAACCTTCTCCGCTCTCTCCATGTATGTGTTAAAATACTTAATATTTTTTTTAAAAAAAGGTCTATTCAAACACACACACATGCACTCAATTTAATCCGATGACATCTTAGATCCATACTATATTTTGCTCGAATCCTCCTTAAAATCCCAAACCCGTTTAATGTAAACATCAATCAAGCAAAACGATCCCACAAAAATTAAGTGGTAATTTAAAAAAAAAAAAAAAAAATCCATAAGAGAAGGATTGTTCCAGTGCATTGGTTTTTGTAATAACTTTGGTTGTTGGATTGTGTTTGGATTTGAGCTTGGACCACTTCAAATCCTATATGTAACACAAGCTCATGAGTCCCATGGTCCGGGTATTGAAGGGCCTAATGCTTGATAGATAAAGGTCCAAATTGAGTTAAGCCAGGTAGTGGATGGAAACACTTCATTGTAAACAAATGAAGTTATGGGACTTATTTTTAAAAAAGTTATGGCACTTATTTTTAAAAAAGTTATGGCACTTATTTTTAAAAAAGTTGTGGCACTTATTTTTAAAAATTCCAATTATTAGGTCAAAAATCAAGATATTTAGGAACCATCATGATTGAGCTTATTTATTAAAAAGGGAAAGGAGGTAAATTATAGAGCTCAATCCAAGTTTAATATACCGAATAAATAGTTAAAAGGGTCCTTTAGTGGAGATTGATATTCTCAGTCTCGAGTCAATTTATAGGTTGCATCAATCATTTTGAGAGTGATTATACTGCAATCAAGTTGTGATGAAACCAAACTTGAATCAATTAGAATCATAAATTAAGAAAAAAACAAGAAAAAAAAATTGAACGGATATAAATATAAAGATAATGCTATTTATAATCACGAATAATATCTTGATGAATACACAAGAATAACAAAGAAACCGGTAGATGACCCAAAAACTTCTCAACTAACTAACACAAAAGAATTGAAAACATGATGCTAAGAAGTAAAGCAAAATTGATGATTAAAGAAGCTTGTATCATCAGCATATTTTTTTTTCCACAGATTAAAAAAACATACAAACAGAGCATGTCAATTAGGAATAGGTATGGAAGATATTCACAACCACTGAACATCAGCATGCCAGAAGCGTGCATTGCTTCTGTACACTAACCACGAGGTATAGACCAAGTGTTCCTAGGGAATAGGGATAGATGAATCCCAAATTTGTGATTCTGCAACCCAAAAAAAAAAACCAAATTTGATCAGATCAAATGGAATTATGGTCTTTGCAAAAAGTATGTTAAATTAAGAGAAGATCAAGTATTTCCCTAAATTTAAAATCTTTTTTTTTTTTTTTTTGAAACCATCATTCAATTTAAGAGGTTGTTTGGATTACATGAAAACTAAGTTTTATAACTCAGTTTCCATCACTCATCATCCAAATTTCATGAGACCCACAAAAAAAGTGTGTTTGGCTTGGTTTCCTAGTGTTGTTTCCACTTTCTACTTTCCATCACTCAAAACTCAAAAATTTTGAGTGAGAGTGACGGAAACTAGGAACAGAAAAATTGTGTTTTCAAAAGTTGAAAACTGAGTTTTAGTGGCATGATGGTAAATATTTGTGCTGGGTGATATGTCACGTGCATGTGGCAATTGGCATGAAACTCTTAACCTAACAATTGGAATTTTGGAATAATAAGCAAACATTCTCAGTTTCTCACCCTTGGACAATGTACAAAATTGGTGCACATCTTGTCAATATCCACTTTAACTATGGGTATAGATATGTTCTATATGTGTGATTTGATAATCTGGGAACTAGTGTGCTTATGTTGCAAGTATCTCTATACTTTTGGTGTTGGTAACCAGCCTTCCTTTTGGGTGATTGAATGTCATTGAATTTATATTTGTTTGATTCCTCCCACTAATACAACTTAGTTCATGATTCATTCTATATGTGTGGGTTGGTAATTTAAGATGTGCAGTTCTGTTCTTTTAAATAATGTTAGTTGAACTATTTTTAATAATTGATAAAAAAAAAAAATTATAAAAAGGTGAAAGGGGAAAGGATTAAAAATTACACTTAGGTTAGTGAATTTTTGTGATTTACTTGTTATTGCAAGTATTTTCACAACCCATATATTCAGAGAATTTCTTTCTTGTATTTATGTGGAGAACGAGAAGCTTAAAGTACAATGCAGATAGTAAATTTCTAGATTTGCAAAATTTTACTGCAGAAATTTTTCTCTTCAAGTTAATAAGACCTGTTGTACTAGAATCTATGTTCCATTGCTATGCACAAGACAAGGCTTTAAAATATATATATTTTCTAAAGGTGTACTTATGTGTTGAGCAGGGACAAAACAATCGAATGAAATATTTTCATTTGATTATATGGGGTAGAGCATACACTGTGCAATTAATTCTTTTTTTCTTTCTATTATCTGGGGTAAGGCATTTCATTACCAAAGAACAATGTGTGTATTGAGGAGAAAGATCAATTAAGACGTTATTCTTCTTTGTCTTTTCTACTTTTTAGCTTTTTTAGCAGCACTCCGGGAAAATCTACTTGAGTTTACTACAATCTAACATTAAGTTTTAAGTATGCTTGTTTGCATTTAATACAGTACACCAGCTGTAGTGCACCATGCTCCATGTGTTGTGAAAATGCTAAATCATTCATGAGGTTTTTCATTCAGGATTCTTTTTGATCTTAATCAATATATGCTCCCTACATACTCTAGTGTTGTTCTATGCAAACCTGTAACTCCAGAATGCTTTAAAATTTAAAGAACATTCATGTGTTTGTGAAACTTTTGTATCATTTCTGGAGGGTTACCATATTATGTGTTCTGTATCACACTTCATTTTGATTACACAGTTTGGTGTTGTTTCCACAGCCAAGGACCATTCACAATTTGACTAAGTAGCAATTTGGCCTTAAAATTGGTTAAGACAACAGTTAGAATATATTAGAATATCATAGATCATGATATTACTATAAATACGTAGACCATGCTTTTTTACATACCATGTTTATGGAGTAACCACCTAGGTTCAAATAATCTCTATGATCAAACCCTGTATGCAAGCTAAAACAAGCACTCTATGGTCTCCGTCAATTTCCAAGGAAATGGTTCGATCACTTCAGCACCTTCCTATTCGATTCTGGATATATTTGCAGCTATTTGCAGCTCTGTGATCCATCTCTACTTGTTTCTCATGGTTATCATGGCACTATTCTACTTTCTTGTATGTAGCTGATATCATCCTCATTGATGATAATTCAAATATTTTGCATGACTTAATCAATCAACTGCTGACTGGGTTTGCTATGAATAATTTGGGTATTCACACCACTTCTTAGGCATTGAAGTTCAGCACTTTTTTGGTGGTCTTTTTCTTAATCTACAAAATATGCGGGTGATTTTCTCATTCATACCTAAACAGTCGATTGTAAATCCATTTCCATTCCTATGGTTGCCAATATTTATTATTCAAATCCTATGAATGAGCCATTTTTAGATCCACATCTCTATCGGAGCATTGTTGGAGGATTGCAATATTTGAAGTTCACATGTCATTATTCACTTGCTTGCTCACTCCACAATGGAGCTTCATGCCTTTTCAGATGCAGACTGACGTTGTTGTCCACTACTGGATTTTGCGCCCTTTTTAGGTGGCAGTAATTGCATTCAGTGGTGTGCTACAAAACAACTCATGGTTGCTTCCTCAAGTGCCGATGCTATGTATTGCACATTTGCACTATTGCTTCAGCTGCTGCTAAGCTCATATGGTACTCCTCTGTTCTTAGAGATATTGGTGCTTTTCTGCTCAGCCTCCTACTTGGTTTAGATAATATCTCCACCTTGCATCTTTCTATCAATCTAGTCCTCACAAAACACATTGAAATTGACTATAATTTTGTTATAGAAAAGGGTGTACTTAGTGATTTGGTTGTGCGCTTTGTGTCCTCTAATCAAGTCCTCAGATTTCTGAACCAAATTGGTCTTTTCCTTGCTCCAATTTGAGGGTAGTATCAAGTATAAAGCAGACATTCCAAGCTAAACGAACAAAATCCGTAAATGTGGTAGTTTATTCTGTAAATTGCATTATTTTTCAAAATACAAAGTTTGTAGATAAGATGAGATAGGGGACACTCATATATTAAAGGATCTGTATATAAGTAAGGATCCTGAGTATTAACGAGAGAGAACTCTATGTTATGAACTCGGAGATTATTTTCTAAGCATTTTCAATTCCCAAATAGATTATGCAAGCTCTTTTTAATTGAACCTTTAAAATGCAATGGTTATAAGAAAGTTCTCATCTTTACTTGGTAACTTCAAGTTAATCAATTTAACCTCCCTCTACTTACCGAGCAAGTTAAATGGTCCATATAATATCAATTTTTATCAATTTTTTTTTTTTTTTAAATTGAACAAAAGAGGGTTCATATTTATCTCATTTTAATTTTCAAAACATATAAATTAAGGGGAGGGATATCTATTCTGGTTCCCCTTACTTAGTTTGAAAGACAAAACTGCAATTTGTACCCTTAAATTTTGGCGAAATTTTGAATTTGCCCTTTAAAGTTACAAAATTTTGATTTATACCCCTAACATTACATATATTTTGGATTTAAGCCATTTCGTAGATGCATTGTGACAAGGTATCCGTTAAGTGTTATCTCAACTCAAAATAAAGTAGTTTTTCAAATCCAAAATTTGAAATTTTTAGGGGAAAATTTAAACTATCCAAAAACTTAAGGGTGCAAATTGAAAATTTTCAAAATAATATTTGAAAGAACTTTAATAGGGTTCAAAACGACGCAATTTTGAGTGATGAAAAAAAAAATGTTCTTTTGATCTTAGTTGGTATTCAATAAATATCTCATTACAATACATTAACGAAATGACTTAAATCCAAACCATAACGGTAGAGGTACAAATCCAAATTTTTAAACAATAAAAAAAAAATCAAAATTATCTCAAAATTTATGGCCCGTTTGAATTAAAGTTGAGGGAGAGTAGAGTAGAATTAGGTTAAAATTAACTGATTTTCATTCAATTTTACTATACTCTCCTCCACTCCTCTTCCTCTACCCTCAATTCAAATGGGGCCTTAAGGATGCAAATTACAACTTAATTATTTTTGAAAAATTCAATCATCTCACTGTCTCTCGTACCCTCAATTCACCCGCATCTATATTTTGATATATAAAAGATTTTGCTTTGTGATAATGGGATAGGTATATGAAATAGGATTAAGAAAATTGATTTATGCTCTTTAATAAAAATGTTCACACATCTTTTTAAAATTTCAAGTACATCATTGATTTTGAAATATAATTCAACACTTTGTAAATTGATAGGAAAGATCAACGTAAAGATTTTCCAACAAATTCGAAAGTCATGCAATGAGACTTGACTTGGTCGTACAATATTATATGACCAATCCCTGCTTGTTTGTTTGTAAGCTATCTGCGCAATATAATATCCAAAAGCTTCTGTACCGTTTTGAGTTTGTTTGTAAAAGTAAAAGTTCACTTTGCATGACTGATGACCCCGTCCCCACATGCTATCTGCGCAATATAATATCCAAAAGCTTCTGTATTCTTTTGAGTTTTCAACTTAACTGCTAATCTTCCATTCATTCTTGCTAGAGAAATAGAAGTTTACAGTTCAATCTTGATCGTCTCTACTCTGAACCATCCAATGCAAGTGAGTACCACCTTCTCAAGCTTGATTACAATAAAGTATCTGGATGCCTTTATATTTGGTTTCTTTCCTTTGCTCTCTTGTTTGGAGTTTTTAATTCTCTCATATTGGGTATCTTTTTTTTCATCTTCTAGTTCTTGGTGGAAAACAACCCATAAGCTTGTTTTGCGCTAATTTGGTTTTAATATGTAATGTAAGAAGTTTTGGTTATTCTTCAAGATTACTTATCAATATTATGGTTAACAAATAAATTTATGAGACTTATATTATATGTTTCAGTTGCTTTCTTTTTTTTTCCCCTAAGGCACTCATATTTGGGTACACTTTAACTACAGAGATGAATAGAAATTTATGTCCAGGGCTTTTAGTGCCTCAAGAAATAAGCAATCACACCAAAATTTCTCTTGCATGAACATTGTTTCTGTTTTTGACTATATATGTTCAGATCTTTAGTTTTGGTTCTTTGCATGAACTTCTAACTTATTTAGTTTACTCATTTCAGATAGTGTTTAAAGCAGAATACATGTTGTAATAAATGTTGTTGCAATTGGTCTCCAAGACAAATGAAATTATTATGATCCTAGTATCCCATATGAACTAAGTATAAACTTAACCATGTATATATAAGTTATTGGGTACCCTTTTCTTACAAGCCGGTTTTCAAGGATGAGTTCTACCCATAGTTTTTTATTAAGGGAAAGTTAAAAATACTAAATTGAAAACAAATTAAAGAACTAAAATGTAAAAGTATTGAATTGAAAACATGTTAAAGCTATATGGTGTAATGTACCCTTTTTTCTTTAAAACAATATTAATACTACAACAGGAAAGTATTGTAAATTCTCATAACTAAAGATCCTTGAAAGGAGAAATTGGCCTATCAGGGTAAATATGTTTCTTCCCGTCAGTACATTGTAGTTTTGTTCAACTCTTCTCTAAGACACCATTTAATTCTGAAAATTTTCAACTCAGTCTTTTTCCATTCTAATTCATGCTTAGGAAAACCAGAATATGTTCTACTCGCTTTGGTTTGTGTGTGATATTTTTTTCTACATTCAAGTACTTTTAAGATATCTATGTTAGACCAACATTTGTGCTATGCTGATGCTAGGTCCTCTATAAACTCTGTTTGAGTAATCTTAGACACCCTTATCTGTCTTAGAATGTTGCCAAGTTGTCACTGCATCTCCATTGGTATTGCCTGGTGGCCAACTTATCTATGCAGGCAGTTAATTACATCAAGTTAAGATAGCTCTTTATGCATCAGTTGTTGAACTAAGTATCTGAAGCCACATTGCCAGCAATCATTCACTATTCTTTTCAGAAATTCCTTAAAAAGAGGTGATGATATTTTAAATCATGAAAGAATAGGACTGTATTAATTAATTTATTTTCATTAAAAATTAAGATAGGCTAAAAATTTATTTTAAATCATGAAAGAACAGCACCATCTTCTTCTTTATACCTTTATATCCTTTTTAGTATGACTATTTTTGGAGCCGTAATGATATCTTAGCCATAAAGAATTGGTCCTTAATATCAAATTTTGTTTTACTTCATCTTCCCTCTTAATAGCCATGTTGTCAAAAAAGTACTATTCTTTTGCTTAATATGTTGATTCCTCTGTGTGTGTGTGGAACATCTTGGATGGAAACAATGCGTTGTTGTGTACAAAACTTTCTTTAGAATGATTTCATTCCAGAGTCAAATGTGAAAGGCTAAATTTTGCCTCTTTGGTATTAGGTATGGCAAAATTGGGAAAAATAATTGACATGGGGGAACAGCTATGCTATTGCAATAGCCTTGATGAAAAGATGCAAAAACTAAAAAGAAAATTGGAAGATCTGAGCAGCAGGGAAGCTGACATAAATAAAGAACTAGAATATGCAGAGCCACTATATTTAAAGAAACGAAGGCAGCAAGTTGAAAATTGGTTGACAAATGTAGAGAGAATAAGCAGGCAAGTTCATAGCCTGGAGCAAACACTGGAAGAAAGGAGATTGCTTGGGCGTGTACAGTTGTGGAAACGAGTGGAAGAGCTGACTGGTGAAGTGACACAACTTGTGGATCAAGGAAGATTTCCTGGAGGGCTGACATTTGAAGCACATGAGACCAAAGGAGATGCATTGTTGACAACAAAATTGGTGGGTCAAACAGTTCAAACAAATATGGATAAGATTTGGACATGTCTAATGTAGGATGAGGTCTTAATCATTGGCATTTACGGAATGGGGGGAGTGGGGAAAACAACCTTGGTGACTCATATCCATAACAAACTTATAGAAAATCCAAATACTTTCGATCATGTTTTTTGGATCACAGTATCACAAGATTTTAGCATTCATAAATTACAGAATGATATTGCAAAAACACTGAATCTAGACCTTTCAAACGTGGAGGATGAAAAGAAAAGGGCGGCAAAATTGGCCCAGGCTTTGATGAGAAGACAACAATCTGTACTCATTTTAGATGATGTTTGGAATCATTTTGTTTTAGAGAAGGTGAGAATTCCTGTCAGAGTCAATGGGTGCAAATTGATTTTGACCACGAGATCATTAGATGTGTGTCGAAGGATGGGTTGCCAAGTGAAAATCAAAGTGGAGCCCCCTTTCAAAGGAAGAAGCTTGGAGCTTATTTTTGGAGAAAGTTGGGAACGAAATTTCACTCTCTCCTGAAGTAAAAGATATTGCAAGGTCTGTTGCAAAAGAATGCGCAGGTCTGCCACTTGCCATAACCGTACTGGCTGGAAGCATGAGAGGAGTGGATGACATCTGTGAATGGAGGAATGCATTGGAGATTTTGAAAGAATCAAAACTGGGACAAGATGACATGGAAACTGAGGTTTTTCAAGTACTGAGATTTAGCTATTGGAGCTTGAATGATTCAAAAGTGCAACATTGTTTTCTATACTGCTCACTATATCCTGAAGATTATAAAATTAAAAGAGAGGAGTTGATAGAAAGGTTTATTGATGAAGGTTTCATTGACAGAATGAAGAGCGGGCAGGTAGAGTTTGACAGGGGTCACACTATTCTGAATAAACTTGAAAATTCTTGCTTATTGGATGGCATTATAAAAGATTTCCCAAATGAGAGGAAGTGCATCAAGATGCATGATTTGGTTAGGGACATGGCACTCCAAATTGTGATTGTGAGTCTTCGATTCATGGTAGAAGCTGGCGTTGGATTGGAGGATATACCAGATGAAGAAAAATGGACACAGGATCTTGAGAAGGTTTCTTTGATGTACAACAAAATATCTGAAATTCCTTCTAGTTTATCACCAAGGCGTCCTAAACTTTCAACATTGATGCTTCAACATAATAGTCTAAGAAGAATACCAGATTCTTTTTCTGTGCATATGCATGGGCTCAAGGTTCTCGATCTATCATATAATGGCATTGAATATTTGCCAAATTCACTCTCCCACTTGGAGAATCTTACGTCGTTGCTGCTTAGAGAATGTGATAAAATAGAACATGTCCCTTCGTTAGCAAAGCTTTCTGCTTTGAGGAGGCTGGATCTTTGGCATACAGGAATTAGTGAAGTACCTAATGGTATGGAAATGGTGGTCAGCCTCGGATACTTGGATCTCTATGCACCCAATCTAAAGATGTTACCAGTTGGGACTTTCACTAAACTCTCTCATCTCCAATATCTTGTTGTTTACCGAACATCTGAAACATTAAAAGTGAATGGAGAGGAGGTAGCACACTTGAAAAGATTGGAAACTTTTAGCGGACAATGCAGTGAACTCCAAAACTTTAACGTATATGTCAAATCCTTAAAAGTGGGAGGACCTAGCAATTACCTACTTCAAATGGGATTAGATGACCCAGATGTCACACCAATTGAAAGTGACACTTTTGACAAATGTGTAATCTTAAAAGGTGCAGTTTAAGTACAAGTAGAGGTGGAGGAGAAGATTCCCTTTTGTTCCCAGAAGATATTGAGTTCCTATATATTCAAGAGTGCAATGATGTAAGAAGTTTATGTGGTATTTCATCATTGAAAAATGCCAATAACTTGAAGGCCTGTGTAATTAAGAAGTGCAATAGAGTAGAGCATGTGCTGTCTCATTATTCATCCCCCTCTTCCATTCTCACTCTCCAAAGCCTTGATTCACTACGGCTTGCATTTTTGCAAAACTTAAGTGACTTTATTAGGTGTGACAGAGCTTTATCACAATCTCCACCATCGGGCACCTTAGCCTGTCTCAAAGAATTTAGAATATATAACTGTCCAAATATAAAGAAGTTATTCATGCCTAGGTTGTTGATGTGCCTCCAAAACTTGGAAGAGATTCACGTAGAAGATTGTCGCCAAATTGAAGAAATAGTGGCAGCAGCATCTGATGAAAATGAAGTAGAAGAAAATAAGGACAAAGGCCTTGGCACTACCATATTCACTCTCCCCAAATTAAGGTGTTTGCAATTGTGGGATCTAACACAATTGTAGAGCATCTGCAATGATAATGCAGTACTAGTTTGTGATTCCCTCTGTTAGTGTATAGCTTAGACTAGATTAGCCCACTGGGCTTAGCCCAGTATACTGTACTTGTAGTTTACTCATATTACTTGTATTGCACACATACCTAGCCTATATAAGGCTCTCTACTGTACATTATTACTTACATCAATATACACAGACTATTCAGTTTTTCTCTCTCACTTTATATCTTTAACATGGTATCAGAGCCATTCTCTGACTTTCTGGTTCCTGTGGACATCTCCGGCGTTCTTCCGCTGCCTTCGCCTTCATCCAGTAGCCACTATCAGAAGCGAGTCACTGCCATCACGCCCACAGTTCCTGCACCTCTCGGATCTCACCGTTCTGTTCATTTTACTGTCAAAGTAAGGACATACAGTGACAGAATAGCCAATCCCGACCAAAACTCGACCAAGAATAGCCAGAAAAGATGCTACACGCGCCCGCACGCGCCTCCCAAAGTTTCTGACTGTCGAACACGCGCTGCACGCACCTCCACGTGCCACCAAAGTCCTTGCATGTGTCGGTCCCACGCGCTTCTACTTGCGCCACGCGCCAGGGACCTTCAGCGTCTTGCCATGTCAACCCTAATCTGACGTCATCCTGCTTACGTCAGCGTTTGCGTCATCCGCCTACGTTAGCACACGTCAGCCGTTGACTTTGACCGTTGACTTTTTAAGCCCTAATATGACGTCATCCTGCTTACGTCAGCGTCTACGTCATCCGCCTACGTCAGCACACGTCATCCACCTACGTCAGCTGTTGACCGTTGACTTTGACTGTTGACTTTTTAACCAAAGTCAAAAATTTTCGACAAGCCCTGTCTTGCTCAGTTTTTTGCGTAGATTCCGATTTTGGGCTCTGCTTTTGCATTTGAGGTTTCTAAATCCCATTTTTTGGGTACTTTTCCTTATTATGGCTCAACAAAATGATCGAGTTATCATACGTCCTATCACCATTATGTTGGATGGTCCCACTAGCTATCATGCATGGTCTCAGAATATGACTGTCTTCCTAAAGGATAGTAAACTGTGGAGATATGTGACTGGTTCAATTCCTAAGCCAGTACCAAACCCTAAGTCCAAAGCCACAGCTGCTGAAGATGATTATGAAGAATGCCTAGAGGAATGGGAGAGTATTCAGAGTAAGATCCTGTCTTGGTTTATCAATACCTCTATTCCCTCCATTCATAATCTTCTTCCTCGTCTTGAGACTTGTAACACCCCATAATTTTATTATTTATTTTAACTATTATACATAAAGTAAAAAGGGGGCCTACAATTAAATGGATTAAATTGATTGGGCCTAAGATATTAAAAGTGAGATATATACTATGGAATATGAAGCCCAAGTGAGGTGACATAAGTAAATATATGGGCCTTGTTAAGTTAAAAAAAAAAATAATAATAATAATAATTAAACAAAGAAAACCCTAGCATTCTTCCTCTTTAGTCACACGTTTTTGCCCTTTTGCTTCAGCCGAAAATTGAACTTGGACTTCCTTCACTGTGGTGTTGTGTCAGGTATGGTTTTTTCTCATGCTCTAAATGTTAGAACTTTGAATAGTCATAGCTGGAAGTTGTATGCACCTAGACTATCTTTAGACTAATAAAGAAGGGCTTTATGATAAAGGTGGTTAATAGGTTAGAAGACTTTGAAGTTGAATCAAATGGAGTAGTTCTTAGACGTTGCCATCAGGTTCAAAAGAAAAGAGTGGCAGCCTCCTTTGTTGACCGATCCTTCTTCACTTTTTGTAATTGAAAAAAAAAACAAGTCCTACGGTCATAAACTAAAGACTACAAGAATGATAGTTAAGGATTCTACATGACTTCTTATATATATATTTGATTGAATATATATATATATATATAATATTTACTATGAAGATTTAAAACTTTTAAAAAGGAAATTCTAGTTTCTTTTACAGACCATGATAACTATTGTTGTAGGAATTGTGTATATATAGCCATATGGTCAACATAGACTTTAAATTGAACAAATAGAGTAATAGGCTTGGACTTTGTGGCTATGTTAAAGGGATAAGGGTGCTTGTGTTAATTTGTTTTCACACCTAGCCTCCATTGTTGACCAAATCAACTATCACCCTTTTTAATTTATTTTCTAAACTTGTCCAGCTGCTTTAGAGAGACAATGGGCAACTTAATAAGCCTTGTACGTGACTTCCATGTTGGATTGAGAGTGTGTATATATATATATATATATATATATATATATATATATAATATTAAAGTCAATAGATATCTAGCAACATCAAGTGGGAATGCTAAGCAACTAGATGGATAAATTAAGCTAGATGTGGCTTCCAATATTAAATTGGATGGTTAAGTGAATAAATGGAGGATTTTGGATATATCTATATTGTCTAGGATAAAACCGTTTAAGCGTGAAAATAGATTTTTAAGTGAAAAATTGTGTATTGATGAATTTAATTTTGGTGTTGCTAGGTTCTAATTCTACTGAATTGTTGTGATTCAAAAGAGGTTGATTTCCTTTATATTTGCAACTAAGAGGTAAGTGGCTTTTGCTAATTTTGGGGGTTTTTCCCAAATAATGTTGATTTATTTAAACTATTTTATATGAAAGGAATATGTTGTTATTCTATGTGTATGGATATTTTATAATTGCTTGGTGTGCATATTCATTATTCATTTTATGAAAAATCTGTGGGACAACCTAAATTTATTTAAATTTGCATGTGTGAATAAATCCTTGTATTTTGGAGAATTATGAATGTGATATTTTATGTGAGCATCTTGAATATGTTTTAAAAACCTATGGCAAGTCGTGATTAAAAAGTTCAGTATGGTGTTAGTCCTTAGCAAGGGACAATCATACTGTAACTAGTCCTTAGCAAGGGACGGTCCTAGAAAAGAGGACAGTGCACATTTAGTAGCTCCTTAGCAAGGGAGTATACTAATGAGGATCCAATAAGGAAGCTCCTCAGCAAGGGAGTGCACCTTTAGGTTCCAAAGGAACCATCCTTAAGAAAGGGGATGAAAAGGAGGTTCCAGTCCTAGAAAAGGGGATAGCACAACCCTGTCAACGGGGCGTAAACGTTGACCACGAGTAAGGCCTAGGAATTGTGTTTGTGATGGTATTGATATATATATATATATACACTATGATGGCTCACTACATAAAAATTATTATTTGTTTTATATAAAATATTGACGAGGTATGAGTAATGAATTGTTTGTAAGGATTATTTTTTTAAAGGTTGTTCCCACACCCTAACATTAGTGAATACCACTTATTGAGTTATCTCACCCCCCTTTATTTCCCCTTACAGATACATTAGATGGATTATTGGAGTAGAGGTTCCCGGAAGTCAACAATTTCAATTGTTTTGTGCAACGGAAGATTTTATTTTTATTTTTATGGTATTAAACTTTGTATTGGAGAATTATTTTGAGGATATTTTAATTTTTGGTGGATTAGAGCTCTGACGTTTGTGATAAATTTTTAGGTTGCTGGATTCTTTTATTTAATATTTTTTTATGGATTTTTCAGACTAGATAGAATTTTATTGCTTATGATTTTTGGGGCGTTACAAGACTGCTGAGACTGCTTGGAAATTTCTGGCTGATCGCTATAATTGTACTAATGATTCAAGCTGGGAGTTCCACATTGAATTAAAACTTTATCAAATGCGCCAAGAGACAAGTCAGTCTATTTCTGATTATTACTCTCAGACTTCTACTATGTGGGAACAACTTTCTGCTGCAGATCCTCCACCAGTGTGTTCTAAGGAGATTGAGCTCTTTGCCAAATATCGGGATCGCCGTAAATTTATGCACTTCATGATGGGTTTACGTGAGGATTTTGAGCCTACTAGGGCTTCTCTGCTTAGCCGGTCTCCTACTTCTTCTCTTGATGCTGCAATCAAGGAGCTCATTTCTAAGGAGAGCCGTCGGCCTACTCATCACATGTCATCATCTGATCATGTATTGGATACACTATCTCCACAGCCTCCTATTGCTGCATTCACTGCTCCTTCACGAATAAACTCTGGGCGTCCCACCTTTCAGTCTTCCAAAGGTACTCGCTGCGAGTTTTGCCGCGCTAGAGGCCCTGATATCTCAGTTTGTCGCAAACTGCAGAAATTTGTGCAAGAGCAGAATAAAGCTTATCTTCCTCGGGCAACTGCTGTATGTCCTCCAGATTCATTAGTTCCTACAGGTTCATCTTTAGCCTCCTCACTTACTACGGCTGATATTGAGGCAATTGTTCAACATGTTTTATCCCGAACTTCTATCGCCCTTTCTGTCACCTCAGGTAAACAACCTTGGTTTTTTGATACTGCATGTTGTAACTATATGACTCTTAATGAATTCCAATTTTCTGATAAGGCATCCTTAGCACACCCTATCACTATTTACACTGTTGATGGAACTCTTATGCCTGTTAGTCATAAGGAACAATCTCTTCTCCTAGTTTATCCCTTAGTGACACCTTTCATATTCCAAAGTTATCCCTCAATTTTCTTTCTGTTGGTCAACTTTGTGAATTAGGTGTAGATCTTCTCTTTACTAATCATGGTGTGGATGTGCAGGATCCCCGGACGGGTCAAGTACTTGGGACAGGGCGTAAGGTTGGTTGCATGTTTGAGGTTCATGACTTGAAGATTCCTTCACAAGTTGTTTCTGTAGCTACTACCATTACCACCCCCTCACCTGATCTCTGGCATGCTCATCTTGGTCATCCATCTTTATCTCGTCTTCTATTGTTAGCTTCTCAAGGTCATTTAGGTTCAGTTCAGTTTCAAAAATTTGATTGTACTTCTTGTCATTTTGGCAAATAAGCTAAATTGCCCTTTAATAATAGTGACTCTTTTTCTTCTGCACCTTTTGATCTTATATATTCTGATATTTGGGGTCCTGCACCGGTTCCCACTGAGGGGGGATCTAGATATTTTGTCATATTTGTAGATGATTTTTCTCGATATACTTGGATTTATCTGCTTCACCATAGGTCTGAACTTGTGTTTATTTACCAAACATTTCATAAAATGGTTGAAACATAGTTTAATCGCACTGTCAAAGTCTTTCGATCAGATAATGCCCAAGAATATAATGATAAATCTTTCCTATCCTTTTTAAACAGTCATGGTACCTTTCCTCAGCGGTCTTGTCCTTACACCTCTCAACAAAATGGTCGTGCAGAATGAAAACATCGTCACATTCTTGATGTTGTCCGTACCCTTCTCATTTCTGCCTCTCTTTCTGAGCGCTTTTGGGGTGAGGCAGCACTCACTAGTGTGTACACCATTAATCATATTCCTTCACCAACTACATATAACAAATCACCATTCGAGCTTCTCTATGGTCAAATCCCTGACTACTTATCTCTTCCAGTTTTTGGTTATGCTTGCTTTGTCTCTCTTCCTCTTCATGAACGAACAAAGCTTGAACCTCATGCTCGTCTCTGTTGTTTCCTTGGTTATGGTGTCTCTCAAAAGGGGTTTCGCTGCTATGATCCCATTTCTCATCTGCTTCGTGTCTCCCGCAATGTTGAGTTTTGGGAACATCGTCCTTTCACGAGTCTTCAGTAGTTTCCTGCATCCTCTTTCTTAGAGTCTCCCATTTTTACCGATCTTTTCCTCCCTCTCTATCCTGAACTTGTGGAGGATTCTTCTACATCGGCTACCTCTCCAGACAAACCATCTCCGGCTTCGTCCCCGGCATATAACCTGCCTGTCTTGGATCCTGTGGCACCACCCTCTCCTGAGTTACCTGTTAGTCCTGAACTTCGTCGTTCCACCTGGGTAAGCATTGCTCCCCCTTATCTCACTGATTATCACTGCTCTTTTGCTCTTGCCACCCTCTATGAATCTCACACCTATCGTGAGGCCCATACTGACCCTCTTTGGCAGCAAGCTATGAATGAAGAACTAGATGCCCTTCATAAGAATCACACTTGGGATATGGTTGATTTGCGTCTTGGTCAGTCTGTAGTAGGTTGTAGGTGGGTTTACAAGATCAAGACCAAAGCTGATGGATCTGTTGAATGATACAAAGCTTGTCTCATTGCCAAGGGCTTTACTCAGGACTATGTCATTGACTATGAGGAAACATTTGCTCGTGTTGCTCGCTTACATCTGTCAGATGTCTCATTGTTATGGCCGCTGTTTGCCGTTGGCCTTTTTCTCAAATGGATGTGAAGAATGCTTTCCTCAATAGAGACCTCCAAGAAGAAGTATACATGTAACCACCCCCTGACTACCCACACTCAAGCAGTCAAGTTTGTCGCTTTCGTCGTGCTCTTTATGGCCTCAAGCAGGCTCCTCGAGCTTGGTTTGAAAAGTTTAGCTCAGTTGTTGCTCAGCAGGGTTTCACTTCGAGTCCTCATGACACTGCTCTTTTTGTCCGACGATCCTCTACTGGTATCACTCTTATTCTTCTTTATGTTGATGATATGATTATTACTGGAGATGATTCTACAGGTATTCGCTCTCTTCAGCACTTCCTCAGTTAGCATTTTGAGATGAAAGATATGGGCACTCTCAGCTATTTTCTTAAGCTTGAGATTACCTCATCCTCTGATGGATACTATCTTTCCCAAGCTAAATATGCTTCTGATATTCTCTCCAAAGCCGGTATCACCGATAACAAGACTGTTTCCACTCCCTTGGAATACAATGCCAAGCTCACACCCTTGGATGGTGAACCTATATCTGATGCTACACGCTATCGTCAGTTAGTTGGTAGTCTGATCTATCTCATTGTTACTCGTCCTGATATCTCACATGCCGTGGGTATGGTTAGTAAGTTCATGGATGCCCCTCATTCTGTTCACTATGCTGTAGTTCTTCGGATTCTTCGATATGTCAAGGGCACACTTTATCATGGTCTCCACTATTCTTCTCGGTCTTCTCTCGAGCTTCATGCTTATTCAGATGCAGACTGGGTAGGTGATCCGACTGATTGATGCTCTATTACAGGTTTCTGTTTCCTATTGGGTACTTCCCTTATCTCATGGCGTAGCAAGAAGCAGGATGTGGTTTCTCATTCCAGTACTGAGGCTGAGTATCGTGCCCTTGCCGACACCACCTGCGAGCTTGTCTGGCTCCGCTGGCTCTTGGCTGACATGGATGCTCTACAGCCCACTGTCACTCCTCTTTATTGTGACAATCGTAGTGCAATTTATATTACTCATAATGATGTCTTCCAAGAACGCACTAAGTACATTGAGATTGACTACCACATCACTCGCCATCATCTCAAGAAAGGCAATCTTAAGTTATTCTCTATCTCCTCTGCTGACTAGCCTGCTGATATCTTCACCAAGACTCACCCGCCTGGTCGTCTTCGAGATCTTATATCCAAACTCCAGTTGGCTTCTTCCTTGCCACCTCGAGTTTGAGGGGGGATGTTAGTGTATAGCTTAGACTAAATTAGCCTACTAGGTTTAGCCCAGTATATTGTACTTGTAGTTTACTCATATTACTTGTACTGCACACATACCTAGCCTATATAAGGCTCTCTACTGTACATTATTACTTACATTAATATACACAGACTATTCAGTCTTTCCCTCTCACTTTATATCTTTAACACCCTCCAAGAAAAAATAGTACGCTATTGCCGGAAGCTTAAGTGGATCCCTCTCTCACTGCCCCTGCTTGATGGTCAACCATCCCCACATCCCTCTCTTCAAATAATAAAATCATTTCTAGAACAATGGTGGGAATCACTGGAGTGGGACCATCCCAATGCCAAGAATTTACTTCAACTCTTTTGTCAATTCACACGATATGTGTAACATCCCCATGTTGATAATTTCTTTCTTTCCATCACACTTTTATTTGTAATTTAAGAAAATTTTCCCCTTAAGAATTTTAGACCAACTTAGACGTGTTCAAATTTTTTACTTTGCATTGAGAGCCCTTTTTTTAATTATAGCCCCTTCAAGTTACTAATCTTTCTCTTTGAATTTCCATATGTCTCTGTTTGGGTTCTTTTTTTTTTAGGGACACAGGCCTAAGTAGAAACAAGGATCCTGGGCCCAATGCTTATTATTTTAAGGGGGCTTAGTTCACCGCAACTAAATTAGGCTGATTCCGAACTAGGTGGTGCACAGAGCATAAATCCTACAACACATACATGCTAACATATGAGAAATATATGCATTGAACAGCAAGAAACTGTAAAGGAACGAAATGAAAAAGATGGAACATAAAATAAAGCGTTAGGGATCCTTGAAATAATGTAAACTATTTCGTTACTTTCTTAATTACATAATACACTATGCTTACTAGGACGCGTTACAAAGTCTAAATAAGTTCAAAAATCGTAGACTTAGATGGCTCTTTAGGCCTTTAAGACTTGCAAAGTTTAAATTCCTTTGAATCCAAGTGCGTTCTCTAGTGGCTGTTTGAGGATACGGGACGGTATTTCCCTCCCTTTTCTCTTTTTCTTTTTGAATTTTGACAGAGTTTTCTCAAGGATTTTTACTCTAATTCACTGTTACTGAATGCCTTTCACTGTTGGCTGCTTCCCCTTATATAGTGCCATTCTAGGGTTTCTGAAATACCACTGATTCCCTTCATTTGATCCCATGGGTACTAGAACCAATGTTGTGCCAGCAACATTGGTGGCTAGTCCGTTCCTCATTCCTCATCATCCTCTTCTTTTGGGGTTTCTTCCTCAAAAGCCTCTTACTAACTTTTTCATTCTGGAGGGTCCTAGAAGGCTGGCTTTTTGTTCTTTCCCTCTCTAAGACTTCTAGATTTCACTTTTTAGACCTACCTTTTGGCTGCTTTCCCTTTTGTCATTTTTTCCCAGGTGAGCTGATTTCTTTCTGCCAGGCCGAAAGATCTTAAGCCTCCTTCCTTCTTGGTTCTTCTTCCTGGGTTCCTCGAGGTACCAGGCTCTTGTTCATGAATTGTTGGTTCCCAGGCCCTCTGACCCCTTTTCTACATCATTGGGCAGCTGATAGGGACATATCTGTTCTTGTTCCTTGTGTTTCTTGTCACCCCCCTTGAACTATCTTAAACCAAACTTGGTTTTGCTGCACATCCCGAGGATCCCAAGCTCCTAGGAATTTCCAAGTATCCTAGTCCAGTTATTTTCCCTGAGCTCCCCAGCGATTTTCTAACCTTGGCGGGCTGGGCTTTCTTCTTCCATTTGTTGCATGAGATCTAAAGCTTATCCATTCATGGGTTTGGGTTCCTCCTTAGGACCCCTAATGGGTTTGGGCCTATCATCTCTCTTCTTTATTGAAGGCCTAAATATTTTATTTTTCTAGAATCCAATCCTTTGTACTGTTTTGGGCCTTGGTGCAACATTGTGATTTTTTAGACCTTAACATTTATCCCCCCGAGCTCGTGGGTTGCCTGCAGCCCATGCGTGAGTAGTCAAGGCCTTAGAATTTCTTTTTTACTGTTTCAATCGGCTTCGAGGTCCCCCTTTCTCCTCTCCTAGGTATCTTACTTTTCCATGTTAGCTTATGGTATCCTGGCTTTCACGCATTACACTTCTTTTGCAACTTCCCCTCTTTCCATGAGACGTGGCACATAAAATTAAATATTGGTAACTGGCACATCTCTCCATACATCGTCTTTTCCATCTACTCTTTGTGCCATTATTGCAGTCATTCCAAACTTTCTTTTCACTTTCCAGAGATTTTTATTTCTAAACTTATCTTCTTCCTTCTAGTTTTATGTTTCTCTATTCCTTCTTATTTGTCCTTCACTCCTTTAACTTCCTTGTTTCCTATTGCATTTGCCGTTCCATGGCTTCTTCTTCCTCGTGAAAAAGGAGGGAGCGTACTCCCAGTTCTTCTGAGGGTGAAAGATCTTCTAGTTCTGCACAGGGTGAAACACAAGAGGTTGCGGAGCGCCCAACCTTCCCTTTACTAGATCCCTGGTACACCCCCAGCTTGTTTTTTCCTTAGGTGTCTCACGGTGAGGCCCCTCATTCCCCTCACACTTTGGTGTTTTGCGGCCAGTCTGGGTTTACCAGTTCCGCCCATGTTCCAGATCCAAGGGAGATTTTAGATCTGCAGATTAGGCGAGGATCTCGTGAGGCGGCTCCCATTTTCTTCGACTTTGTTCCGAGGAAGTACCAGTTGGCCCATTTGGGTGGACAAGGAGCTTTCTGATGGCGAATTCATCAGTTGTTTGGAGCGTGGCAGGATCTTGAAATCAATAACAATTTCTAGGAACCTTGAAGGTTTTAAGGACGCCAAGGGCCTTAGACACTTGGTGTGCCACTGGTGCCCTTCTCTTCACACCTTTTTTTTTTTTTTTTTTTTTTTTTTTTTTTTTTTTTTTTTTTTTTTTTCTGTTGGTGAGCTTACTATCACTTTGGAGGATGTGGTCAATAACTTCCTCCTCCTAATGTTTGGTGATGAGAATCATTTTGATATCAGCCTTTCCAGTGAGGATCTCGAAATTGAAGACAAACTTTTTAGTCACTTTGGCAACGTATTGCTTCTTCCGGAGGGAAACCGACCAGGATGGGTAAGTGGGTCATGAACCTTTCTCGAGAAAAAGACAAGGCGGTTAGGCGAGCTGAGTTCTTGATGCTTTGGCTCAGTAAGTTTCTATTTAGCAAGTTCCCCGAGTACATAATTAAGTCTGCTTTCTTTCCCCTCGCAATCAGATTGGCCCAGGGTGTTCAGTATCCTCTAGCCCCCATGTTTTTTGGCCATGTTTACTCCCAACTAGACTTGCTTCATGGAGATGAAGTTGAAGGCAATTCTTACTACAAAATCACTTCTTCCCTCCACTATGCTATCCTTCAAGTGTTCATGTGGGATCGGTCTTCCGTCACTTTGGCTAAGTGTAGGAATTTGAAGTATGTGAAGGAAAATTACCAGGGATCCCCAGACGTGATTAAGGGTCTGTGTGGCAATTCTACTGATAGCCACCCCATCATCTTTTGTTGGTCTAAATGAGTGATTGTTGTCCAACCTGTGGAGGCAATAGCATAATGAAGACTTATTTAAATGTAACCTTTGAAATGATAGAAACTAATACAACCTTTTGAGACCCATGTTTGAAATTTTTTTTTCTTTCGTAGAAGTGTACTTCTACTCATAATCCACTCAAACTATTTTTGCTGATCTATAACAATCACGAAAACAAAGAACATATTCAATAACAATATAAGGTAAAGTTCCAATGTATAAATACAAAGAAACAATATTATAACTTCTATTGATAGAAACACTCTCAGAGGCAAAATTTAAATGTAGAAAAACCGAAAATCAAACCTTAATGGAAAAAAACACCAACTTAAATTCTACAAATTTAGTGGTTTTAATATAAACTAGCCGTGGATCCGCGCGTTGCGCGCGATAATATTATTGTTTTAGTTATTATTGCTTAATAGTTGGTTTTTCATTTTCTTTCAAGTTAATATATTGATTTTGGAAAAATGTACAATCTAATATATTAATTCAACAACAACAATAATAATAATGTTGAATAAAATAATATGAGAAGAAAAAAAAGTAAAAATAAAAGATATAACAATAAACACCAAATTATTTAAATCATATTATGTAATATTATAATATTACATTCTTATATACTATCTTTAATTCTTTACAATGCAATATGATAAAATTTAACAACCAATGTGGAAAAAAAAAAAAAAAAAAAAACAACTTAAAACACAATTAAATCGCACCAATCTAAAGTAGAGTTCTAAAAAACACTAAAATTTCTCAACCTAAAGCAGAGATGCAAAATATATATATATATATATATATATCACCAAAAATTGGGAGAGAAAGAGAGAGATAATTTTTTTGTGAAGAAAAATTATGCATATAATGGAAAAGAGAATGCCAAATTTATACTAAAAGGATAACAATAAGAAGAACCAAAATAAAGGAAAAGATGAAGAGTAATATTAAGAGAGAGGGTAGTGGGGGGATGAAAATGTAAAGGGAAAGAGAAAGGTTGGAAAAAGTGTAAATGTTAAAAAAAGTGAGTACACTTTACTTTATTTAAATTCAAATAAAATATTATATGTTTATTAAAAAATATATAAATAATTTAACTATATGGAGGATGTGACTGAGTTTAAATATTGAATAAAATAAGATGAAAAGATTAAAAACGTAATATATATATATATAACAATAAACTCCAAATTACCCAAATCATGTTATGTAATAGAATAATACATATTATATTCTTATATATTATCTTTTTAAATTTATTTTATAACGCAATAGTATAATATTTAACAATTAAAGAGAACAAAAAAAAACTTAAAACACAAAACTAAATCGTACCAACCCAACGTAGAGTTATAACAAACACAAAAATTTATCAACTTAAGTAGAGATGTAGGAAAAAAAAAAATACTCCAAAAATTATTGTGTGTGTGTGTGTGAGGGAGGGAGAAACAACATTTATGTGATGGAAAACAATGCAAAGAATATAAGAGAGAATAACAAATTTATAGAAGATGGTGTGAATATGAAAAAACAAAATAAGGAAGATGAATGGAAAGATGAATAGTGACATTAAAGTTGAGGGTAATAGGGAGATGAAAAGGTAAGGGAGGGAAAGATGAAGAGACAAAATAAAAAAAGATGAAAAGTGATATTAAGGTTGAGGGTAGTGGGGAGATGAAAATGTAAAGGCATGAGAAAGGTTGGAGAAAATGCAATTATTAAAAAAAAAGTAAATGTTAAAAAAATTGTAGGAAAATTACAAAGAAAAATGATAATGATGTAGATCCTGATGTGACTCAACGTAAGCACAGTAATATTAAACGACACGCTTCAGCTTTTAGTAATATATAAAATATAAATGACGCTAATAAAGTAACTAATTGATCAAAGAAAGCATAGTTGATAGTTCAAAGGAACTCTGATGTACTTATAAGTATTATAAGATATTTTATATATATTCGTAGCACTAAGCAACAGAATGACTTACACTTGCTAGGGAAATCCAAATTAGGATGTAGGTACCCAAGATTGATGTTCTAATCTTTAAAAGAAATAAAAATTAAAATAAATAATAATAATAATAATAATAATAATAATAATAATAATAATAATAATAATAATAATAAAAATAAAAATTGGAAATTTTAATATACAAACAACATCTAAATTAAATCTATGAAAAGTTGAAAACCACAAAAGAACCTAAAACAAAATTGGAAAAGAAAAATAAATTCATATTTTTTCTTTGCCAAGTTACACTTTGCTCAATCTTTTGTAGTCTGAATTCTAAGAATGCATCTTACAATCACCAAATTTCCACTATGGAAGTTTCAAGTGTGTAATGGTCATAAGCACTATAGTGTCAAGAAAATTTTTATTAATAATTAAAAGCACATAATTCTTGTAATTCAAACAGTTTTATTTTTTGATAAGTTGTAATCAAATGATTCTTTAGAAATTTTAACTAAACCGATGTCCAAAGTTGAAGCACATACATGCTGGAGGAATTGCATCTAAAATCTCATCTTTAACAAATTTAAACACATCAAGTAGTTTGGATATTTTCTATTTGCTTAACTTTTTACATCAGAGAATAGAGGTAAATTTCCTTCTTATCACCAAGTATAGACATTTCTTTCACTTCAAATAGACTATTATTTCTGCTTTAATTTCTTGGTTCTTTTTTTTTTTAGGTAAGAAAAAAACTTTTTTTTTTTTTTGTATGAACAATTCAACATAGTTCTCCAAATTTACCTAATACACTATACACACACCATGTCCTCTATTCCTAAGTTTCTTTCTTTCTTTTTGACCCTTTACCACAAAAATAAAAAATTTAAAATGCATAGTAGAAAGAAAAACACATATCCATTTCTAAACAAACAACATTAAAAAAAAAAAAAAAATCTCAAGTGGTACAAATTACTTTCTATTCTTCCCAAATAGCACTTTAATTTACATATCCAAAAATTGGGTTTTATTAAATACTCTAGAATATGTAAAATAAAAAATCAAAATCAAAACTCAATCAATAATTAATTATTTTCATTCGTGTACCAAAGCAACAATACCTGAATTACTTTCTAAACTATAAGCCTTTCTATTCTTCATGAGCAAAATTTCAGCAACGCAAAATAGCTACCAGTTTGACTTCTACAGGATCTTCAAATTGTCTTTTTTTTTTTTTTTTTGTTTGCATAGAAATGTCATTGGTAGAAACACTGAATTTCAGATAATGGCACCCTCTCCCAACTACTAAAAATATCTTCCTGTGGTGGTTAATTGTGCATTGTACCCCGATTTTCTGCACTATTTTGTTTTTGTTAAACTGACAAAATTCGTCCAAAAGCAAACTACATTTCAATTATTGAAAACAACTGAAATAAAACATTTATTCAATTTCTAAATGAATTTGTTTGACTGTCAAATGTATATTGAACAATATATAATAAAATCTTGAATAAAAAAAATTTACATTAACTCATATTAAAAAAAAAAGTTGATTTATGAATCCAAAATCCTCTCAACTACCTTACCGCCAACAAATCATTTCAATTGTCCTTCCTCAATTTGCTTGCAAATACGTAAATTGATTGCTTACAAAGTTACTCCTCTATAAAGTAAAAGACACAATAACCAACACCTTGAGTTATTCTTGTTATAGTACAATGTTATGGGAAAACAATGCACTTCAAGACACTAAACAAAGTGGCATATTCTTAAATGGGAGGTTGTAGGCATCAAGACCTATTATAAAAATATGAAGAATGGAAGTATTTGCCTATTTTAAAAATAGGCAAAAATGCAAAACTGACCCTTTAACTTTCAACGTTTTTCATTTCAGTCCTTTAACTTTAAATTTTGTCATTTCAGTCCTCTAACTTTCAATTTTTATCAATATAGGCTTCTGTTAAATCTCAGTTAAGATTACCGTTAAACTCATTGGGAAATGACCGTTTTACCCCTCTTTTTTTATTTTTTTTGAAATTAATAGAAAAAAAAAATCTGTTAAAAAAAAAAAAAAAACAACGACAAAGACCACACACACAACCAAAGACCTCAAACTCGACAACTTCCGAGTTAGCAGCACTCACTGTTCCAACCCAGTCCCCTCCGACCTCGTCCGACAAACAATCCTTAACCACATCTGCAATGCCAAGTCACCTTTCGTTGACCTCCCGCTGGACCACGTCAGTGACCCACTCTTTAAGCCCACTCTCAGCATGAAACTCCGCAGCCTGAAGAATTTCCTTGTTAGACATGGTGTAATCCTTCTTATCCTGACTGATTGTCTGTGTGAATATGAACCCAACTTTCCTCATCCCCAAACCAATACCAATGGCTTCCACAAGCTTTTCCTCATCTGGGTCTCGGAGTATAGCCAAATTCTCCTCAGTCCCTTGCTGCGGAGGGTCGTAGATGAAGTCTGCCTCGACTTTTTCGGTCTTCCAAACGGCACCGTACATGAACCCGCATCGCTTCACGCCAAATGCCAGTGTTTCATTCACGTAATGCTGGAACGCGTGCGCGAAATCGTGATCAAACGACACGAGCTCGCACTACGGGTTCTCCTGGCGCGTGACCTATGCTTCGCGATTGGGTCATCCATGGTCATCTTCCGCCCGAACGAGCCGGCCGGGTGGAAATTCCTTGGGCCCAAAACGTTGCGCTCGCCATCGTAGGCGAGGAAGACGATGGAGTCGTGCGAGGTTGAGGGACAAGAGAGTGGCGTTGGGGTTGGCCATGTCCTTGAAATTGAGAAGATCGGCGGGGGTTTTGGATAAGAGGAGGTTTTGGTTGGTGGAGAGGGTTTGGTTTTGGATTGGGATTTGGACTTGGGATTGGATTAGGGTTTTGAGTTGCGAGACTGTGATTTAGGGGTTTTCGATGGAGACTTGCTATAACCCATCGCGGCTTCAGACTCTCAACTGAATCATCTTCTTTGTGGTGAATGTTGATCGGCTATGGCAAAATCATCTTCTTTTAATTCCGAAATTTATAAAAAAGAAGAAGAAGAAGAAGAAGAAGAAGAAGAAGGGTAAAACGGTCATTGGTCAGTGAGTTTAATTTTAAACTTAACTGAGTTTTAACAGAAGCCTAAATTGACAAAAATTAAAAGTTAGAGGACTGAAATGACAAATCTTAAAATTAGAGGACTAAAATGAAAAACGTTGAAAGTTAGAGAGTCAGTTTTGCATTTTTGCCTTAAAAATACTACTAGTTAGGGCAGCACGTGCAAGGCACGTGCTTGCCGTGGAAAAAGAGTAGTGATTAAGGTCAATTCTATATTTTATTTGTATCACAAAACAAAAACATAAATCATTTAATTTTTAAACTACATAGATATTTACATTAATCAAAAGAGACATTAATTTTAAGAATTTTGATAATTACGTCGTAAAAATTTAATCTTATTTGTATAAGAATTTTGATCAACCACAAAATTAGGGTAGCTATTTAACATATAAATATTTATTTTACCATAATAATTTTTTAGTACTTACTTGTTAAAGGAAATATATCTACTCACTAAAAATTTCTAAAAATGATAACGAATATCATCATCTTCCAAAAATAAACAACTGAGTTTTGCTAAGAAAAAAAAAAAAAAAAGATAACAAAAGGCATGTGTCATCAAATTTTTCATTAGATCAATTATAAGTTTTGAAAATTTAAACCTAAAAAACAACATTCTTTAGATAATAAATAAAGCACCTTATATCATCATTCCAACTTTCCAAAAATTTCTACCATCTAAAACTCAAAATATATAAAGAAAATTTGGAGGGAGTAATTTAGACATTACACAATAAAATATTTTAAGAATCATAACTTTTCATTAGGGTTTAACTGAGAGAATAACAATATGACATATTTACTCTTTTCCAAGATATTAAGGGAAAAATTGCTTGATTTAAAAGTTTAAGGAGGAATTGTAAACTACTCCAAACAAAAAGGATGAAAAGTGTTTTTTTTCCTAAGTTTTTGTTTTTGTTTTTTTTATCTGCAAAACTATGTATTTTTACTTAAAATGGTGTGCAAGAAAAAAAAATACAAAAAGTTAACTCAAGAAAATTTGTATGTGAAATAGTAAATTTTGGCTCAACAAAGCTAACTGAACCAACAAAAAATTTCTAAAAATACAACAAAATGACACAACATTTTCATAATACTTTTATAATTTTAATATATTTTATTTTGACTTGTAAAGAATTGACATCTCTGTAGTTTTGAAAATATTATGATGACAATAAGATGTCTTAACATTTTCATACAAAAAATGCTATGTTCATGAGATTTTCACAACAAATCATAAATAGTTGGTGAAAAAAAACGTAGCTTCATTGGTAAGTTTAAATTAGAACCAATAACAATTCACCACCTATAATTTTTTATGAAAATATTGTGAAAAATATTGTGGATGTAGCACTTCCTTTTTCACAATACCTTTATTTTTAGTTGTGGTTGGTTCTAGTATGAAAATTTATTATTTTATTTTCGCCTAAAATGAATAACACCTCGACAATTGATAAAATATTGTGCCAATTTGTTATGTTAATATTTTATTATAATATGAAATAGTGCAAATTGGACAAATAAAAAATAATATAGCAAATCTACGGCTGCTTTACACATTCACCAGAAAAAAAAGGGCCAGCAAAACAGCGAAAATTGAACAAATCAAAACTACTGTAGCGAAGTTACTGTAACTTTTCTCATTCACTCTTTTTTATATAGAAATATACATTGTACTTACAATGTAAATTTATATTGTAAACATATAAAAATTGGCAAATGTTCTACACGTTTGCAAAATTTGTACAATATTTATTTATTTATTTTTGCAATGTATATAATAATTACCACTTTTTGTGTGTATATAATGTAAGCTTACGTTACAAGTACAAAGTAAACATATAAACATCTTAAAAGAACAAAAACGAGCTCAAATCAAATTAGTGAACTTGAACAAAAAAAAAAAAAAAAAAGAATCAGTGCTCATTTATGTGAATTGAGGAAATCAATTATCCCTTAATGTCAGATACGATGATTGCTAAATTTTGAACTTCAAATATAAATCAAAATTTGAATAGCTATTGCCAATGGTTTTTAATTAGGAAATTTCTGAACAGCAACATGATATTAATACCATCATTAACAGCATATTTGGTTTTATTACAAATGTATACTTTCCATTCTAAATGTTTTGTATTCAAACGTTCTTATTTGAATATGATATGGTAACGTCATATATGGAAGGTTTTTTAGTACTTACATATACAGCTATTGTTGACTTATTTTATATTATAATAAGTTACCATATATACTCAAGTGTTTACTATTTATTTTAATGGAAAGTCAAAAAAGATGGCTATATTTATGTATAGTTTGAAATTGTCTTAAATGAATTGGCATTCAATTTTCAGCCACTTTATGGGCTATTAAATTTCAATAGCATTATGACTCCATTCAGTTGCTTTCAACTTTTAGATTTTGGCAAAGACAAGTTCATTTAAGGTTTTTATATTATATTATCTATACACAGAGAGAGAGAGAGAAAGAAAACTAGAGAGAGAAAGAAAACTATTAATTATATATTGATTTCAATAACTTTATGGCCATTTAAATGTTATCAAACATTTTGATTCTTTGGCTAAGGAAAAGTTACATGTTTGGCTCTATATATATATGGAAAGAAATAAAAGTGTCAAATACACATTATTCTTGAATTACAAAACTACTACTTTCTAAAAATAATTTTATTATTGTTCTAAACCCTTACCATCTCCTGCTTCTTACTATTCACAAAAAAACTTTATCTTTTACTAAATTTTCTTGGAAAAGAAAGTAGTATAGAGAGCTTGTATCTTACAAGTAGTGTAGGCTTGTAAGGATAATCGACAAAGATGGCTAGGCTGTTGTATCTTGAGAACAACGTGCAAAAATATTTTGTCTAACTACATTAAATATACCGTAGACGGCACGATTTGTCTCAAGACAGTGACTTAATCCACGTCTCATCTTCGCCACCTAGTTTGGTAAAATCATATTGTATAATTTCTAAGGAAAAGTCAGGTAATATCTCTCCTTTATTTCCAACATATTTTGTTACACTTTAACCACAAAGATGAATAGAAATTTATGTCCTGGGCTTTTTAGAGCCTCAAGAAATAAGCAATCAGACCAAAATTCTCTTGCATGAACGCTGTTTCTGTTTTGGACTATATATGTTCTCATCTTTAGTTTTGCTTCTCTTCATGAACTGTTAACTTATTTAGTTTACTCATTTCAGATAGTGTTAGAGCAGAATACACATTGGGACTTAATGTTGTTGCAATTGAACTCCCAAACAAATGAAATTATTATGATCCTAGAGTTCTATATGAATTAAATGTAAGCTTAATTATGTGTATATAAACTATAGGATACTATTTCCTTGTAAGCCGGTTTTCAAAGATCATAGTTTTTATTAATGAAAACTTAAAAATACTAAATTGAAAATGAGTTAAAAGACTAAAATGTAAAAGTATTAAATTGAAAACATGTTAAAGTTATATGGTGTAATTTATAATTTGGCCCTTTTTTTCTTTAAAACATTATTAATACTACAGCAGGAAAGCAAAAAAAAAGTTTTCTCAAACATCAGAACCGTATGACCTTTTCACCTATTTCACCGTTCATGTAAGTTGCTTTTGTCTTGTCCAAGTTTGACAATTGTTTGACAATTCTTTTCTTTTTTCTTCTCTATTATTTTTTTCCACATTTTCCCTATTAATGATGCCTTTTACATTATTTTATTGCTGAGTGATGCTAGAGATACTAAAAATTTTATTACTTACTTCTTACAAATTAGTATGTCACCAATCACAAAAAATAATTTCAAATATTTATTCATTATATATTATTTAAGTAGCGCTAATCACATTTTTACCATATCAGTTGATAAACTTTTTTTTGTTGCAGATTTTATAGTATTAATTAATTTTTTTAATTTATTTTAATGATATGAAATATATTTATTTTCTTACAACTGTTTATTTATTTTGTTATTATTATAGATTAATATTTTTTAGATCAATTTCACTTTAAATAATATCTTTTAATTTTGCCCCATCTGAAACAAAATTCTGACTCCGGCCCTGGCTCCGCCACTGGCCCTGAATATCTGAAGCCACATTCCCAGCAATCATTCATTATTCATTGTGCAACGGTAATATTTTGGAAGCTATAAAACGGTGTCGCTGTGAGCAACATCTGAGACGCACGTGATTTGTTAACACTCATTCACACGTGCGACAGTTGAGACTAATTTGCGGGCCCACAGGAGCACGAGTGTAGCTGTTCCACCTTGAAAGAGAATCATACCTCTGTAACAGAGTTTGTTAGAGTTTCTCTCTCTTTGCCTCTGTTTCTCTTTTATTCCAATCGTGTTTTATAATTTAGCCATAATTTTTTTTTTGGGGGGTTAATTTATAAGCTTTATTAAGAGGGATTCATCTTGTTGTACGGTTTACTGTGAAAATTGGTAAAATAGTATAGCGTAAATTCCATTAACATACTTGAAGTTTGGGTTAATATTAACCAAGTTTAAGAATTTTCAAAATTAGCCAATTTGATCTTTAAAGCTAATTTAGTCCTTAAATAGTTAGTTTTTTTTTTTTTTCTCAACTTTTTTAGTGACTAAATTGACTTTAGAGATCAAATTGATTAGTTTTGAAAAGTCTTGAATCTAGTTGACATTAGCCCAAACCTCAGAAAATGTGAGCGAAATTTACCTTATAGTATGATATAAACCAAAAGAATTTTTATGATGCTGCTTTATACTCAATATTTTTATTAAATCTTTAGAGAATGTCGTTTTAAAAAAAAAAAAAAAAATCTTAGAGCAATTGGATCAGTCAATACAAAATTTTTGTCTTGCAAAAAAAAAAAAAAGACTTTTTTTTCTATTTTACACACTCATTTTTACAAAATACCCACGTCAGTTTATTTATTCTACACATTTATTCAATAAAATATTCATTCTTTTACTATTTTTTTATCATTTTCTCACTCACTACCCCTCTCTCTCACAAACCCATAACCACCCAACGATCAATCCACACCCAACCACCATCATCACCAACCCAACCACCATCATCAAGGAAAGCCAAATACCAGAAAACCCATTCAATCTGGCTAGATCAACCCAAAAACCCATTCAATCCGGCCAGATTAACCCAAATACCTATAACCCCATTCAACCCAAAGTAAAGCCAAATCAATCCCATCCAACCCAAAACCCACTGATCAAACAGCGAGAAATAAAGGAAAGTGATTAGCGATCAAAGAGGCTTCAATGAGAGATTGGAGTGATTAGAGATCGACGATCAGTGGTAACGGATATATTGAATGGCGGTGAGAGATCAGTGGCAGTGGCGATAGGCAATCAGTGGAAGATAGAGAAAGATTATGAGATGAGAGAAAGAGAGAGTTGAGAGGGTTAATGATTTTGACATTTTGATTTGATCAAATGAGAAAAAGGGAGAGTGAGAGGGACCAGAGATAGAGAGAGAGAAAAAAAATACTAAAATATTAAATGCAAAGCCAAAGTAATCGTGCATATATGCACGGTTACTGTAGCATTTTTGCATATATACACAATTTTGCACCCATTGATGAGGGTGTTTTTTTTGTTAAAATGTGTAAAATTACGTACTTTTTTGTATTTTATAAAATTTCACAACCACTAATGTGGTTGCTCTTAGAGAATGTCCTTCAACCTTTGGGTAAAGTTTACATGAACAATGCGAGATGGTCTTGGAAACTGGCTATGGCTTCACTCTAAGGTTGGTTTTATTTAATTAAACACAGTCATCAATATCCTACTTTTGTATAGTTGCTCTTCTTCAATCCCACATGGCCGTTTCTTTTCAACTCCTCATTGTTACTTTGTTTCAAGATGTTATCAATATATTTTTTTTATTTAAAAAAGTGGTAATTATACTTCTCAAGATTTGGAAAAATAACACACCACCCCAAACTTGAAAGAAAAAAAACACTTTTCTCCCTTGATATCCGATTGATAAAACTTTGTTAAATTAATATTTAAATAGTTGTGCACTAACCTATCATTAAGTAATGGTGGGTTTCCAAAATTAACTTATTTTATAATTAAAATTCATTATTTAAAAATTTTAATTAAAGTATATTTTAAAATATTAAGTGTGAATTTTGCTTATTATATTTTTTTATAAACTTCTTTCACTCACTGCCTCTCCTATAATTGTGCAAGGAGATTGCGTAGGCACCAATTGGTTTTCTTGGTGTAGGTGGAGATCGATTCTTAAATCTTTTATTCGACAACAAGAGATTTTACTAATTGCTAACTAGAACCCACAATATATTATCTAAACTATTTGGAGTAAATCACATTTTATTTATTCAAAGGTGAAATATGGACTATATGCATATACGAATTTGAACAAGCACTAATTTCCAGTTATTATTCCTAGTACTGTGTTTAATGAAGAAGTGGATTATATCGGCTATTAGTCTATCAATCCACCATGTTACTGGTTTTGTTGGTAGTATCAAAGCCAGGGGAAAAAAAAAATGCTCTCTCAAGCAACCCAACTAAATTAGTGAAAATTACTAACATTACCAGTGGTTCAGATAAACTTTAAAATAATTTTCAAATTAAAAGTTTTACATTTTATTTTTTGAGCCATTAAAAGATATGAGAATGAAGGGAATGTGTGACTGTATGTGTGAGCCTTATTGGGAATTCAGTGCCAAGTGATTGATTTCTACCAACGCCCAAATTATATATTTTCGTGAAATGAATATAAGTTATGAATTCAGGAAAAAAAAAAAAAAATTCAAATCGCATATACATCTGAGCCACACGATATTATTTTGTTTAATTGTTTTTTTTTTTTTTTTCGTTTATAGAATCACGCATTATGGGTTTATCGCTAACAGCTGTGCTAGAAGAAAAGAAAAAGATAGGTCACAAAAGAGGTTGAAAGATGAAGCTAATACAAGGGAGCATGAGTTGAGTGATGAGATACATGAAAAATGTAAAGTTGAATTTATTTAACTATGTGTTGACTTTATTTCGTGTTAAATTTGCTTGTAATTTAGCATTTAGAAACTCTGTATTTAAATAGGAATAATGTAAGGGTTGTGTATGAGAGAGTGTGAAAATTTGATCAAGTGTGTGCAACAAGGAGAGACTCGCGACTGGACCTGGCGACTGACTCGTGAGTGGTGACTCGCCAAAATGCAGCACACATGTGAAACTTGCAGGAAGTTGAAGGGTCAGGACAGTTAAATCATTATAGGACAAAAAGTATAGTCTAGACAGTCTGATAACTGGCAATTGGAACTCACGACTCATCCCAGTCGCAAAGTGAGTCGCCAGTGCATCCTATTTTGCTGAAAACTGACTTTTCACATTTCATCTCATACCCTATTATAAATACTCTTATACCCACAAAACAAAGAGTAGAGAAGAGAGCTTCGAGAGAGTATTTTGAGAGAGAAATCCTAGAAAAAAACAAGATTAATTCATCCACAATCTTATATATTTGATTCTCTAAATTCCTCTATTCTCATCCTCTCCATTGTCATACCCATGAGAGGATTATAAATCAAATCCTTACCTCACCAAATTCAGAATAGTGAGAAGGTTCTTAGTGTTTGGGAAGTAGTTCAAGAGAATATCAATTCATATTGGTTGATCCAATGAGCTAATTGCGGGATCCGGTAAACTAAAGAAGATACAGTTCGGCATAACTTTGTTAGAACAAAAAGCTTGGAAAGCTTAAGTGTATCAGGTAGATTAGGCTTGAAGAATCTATTGCTATTCATGTGTCCCAATTGATTTTCTAGTGGATCATTTACCGCTTGGAGTGCGGCGGAGAGGTTTTTCACCAACCTTTTCGGTTTCCTTTTCGATAACACGTGTCGGTGTTATCTTATATTTGCATCTCTCTATCTCTTACTCTTTGTTTTTAATTACTGCTGAGTTGTAATTAAAATATGGCTTAGAGTAGTTTGCTTATTTAGGTATTGTTTATATTTCATATTCCGCACATATATTGTTTAAATATAAATTTGTATTGAAAATTTTGAATTTGAGGGCCTAAACAATCACGTGTTTATACACCCAGTGAATTTTCAAAAAAGTTGAACATCAATGAGGTTTTGAGGAAAAAAACTCAAGCAAGGCAGTAAAACTAATTGTTATGGGGAATGAAAGAAAGATGGGAGTAAAATATATATATATATATATATATATATATATATATAATGTTATTTCAATTCTATCATGTAATCATCTCAGCTAGTTGGATAAAGGTTCCCTTCCATGATTAATCTTGAATGGTTACTTTAATAAAACAAAAGCAATACATTCACTTTGTGACCTCTACAAAGCCACTTTATCTGCCTTCACACCAAACAACTTTACCCCCACTATGATCATTTCCCAGCATCTTCCGCAGTGTGATGACCTGAAAAGCAAAAGCAAGTCCACATGATTTCTTCCTCGTCTATTTCCATTTATTTTATGGTACGCTACATTAATACCCCACTATGTTATTTTTTTATTAATGGTACATGAAGAAGTGAAACACAGCCCATGACCCATGGGACAGAAATAGGGAACGAAAGAAAGATACGAGTGAAAAAAAAAAAAAAAAAAATCTCATGTTATTTCAATTCTACCATTACCATGTAATCATTAATCTTGTTCAGCTAGTTGGATAAAACAAAAGCAAAGCCACTTTGCGACCTCTACAGACTACCAAGCCACTTTTTCCGGCTTTACCAAGCAACGTTACCCCACTACATGATATCTCCTTGTCCGGCAGAGCACTACATGATATCTCCTTGTCCTGCAGCGAATTGACCTGAAAAGCAAGTCCACATGATTTCTTCCTCATCTGTTTAACTAAGTATGCTACATTATTACCTTCACTCTCTTTAACTTTTCGTAGTTTCTTCCAAAGGATTAGCATTTAGCAAGCAGGGTTGCTTTGTTTTATCTTCTTGACCTCTGTATTTTTCTTTCCGTGTATGTTCTTAAGAGCAGCAGCATGACAAAAGCCAATCAGTCTGTGCATCTAAATTTCTCGAATTTCTAAACAGTTGTTGCTATTTTTTTTCGTATATTTGGCTTTCTTTTGGAGATAAGAGGACTGGTAAGATCTTTGATTTGAATGTTGTGCGTATGATTTTTTTTTTTTGGTTTAGATATTTATAGCTCGACTGTACCTTATTTATTTATTTATTTTTAATTTAAAAGATTATATTGTAATTTTTTAGGAGGAACTCTAATATATATATATATATATATATATATATATATATATTAGCTATCGTTTCCACTAAAATTTTCATTCATGTGAAAGATAACTGAAAAAGTGGTCATTACTTGATTCCTTAACCTACTTGTAGTTTAAAATAAAATCAGAGAACAGAAAATTGTTCTTTTATTTTTTGGGTTAAACATTTTGTAAAGAAGGAATTTCTTTATTTTTTATTTATTTTTCTTGCTTCTTTACTATATATATATTTCTTAAGATGGAGAAGAACCACTTCATAAAGAAGATTTAATTTTTTATGAATCTATAGGAATATGTGATATTAAGACATTTAAATTTACTCATTATTCGTTATTAATTTGAGGGAAGAAGATTCAATGTGATAGTACCTTGTACATATTTAGATTATGAACTGTAAAATGAATCGTTTCCATTTGAAAGCAAACCAAGAGAACCATTCCTTTCTGCAGCAATTTGTCTCTTTTAAGTTTTAAAGTTTTTTTCTCTCTCTCTCTCTCTCTCTCTCTTCCATATGACTTTTCTTGTATTGATAATTTTCTCCCTTTTTCATCATATGGTATTGTTTGTTCGATCTACTTCTCATTGGCTTAGAAGGAAACCGATGAGCTTGTCATGCTTTAATCTCATTGCTATATGTCTACTTTCAGGATCTACTAAGAAGAATCAGATCAAGATCGTGACCGAGAATTATCAAAATCCGTTTACTTAATTGGACAATTTGGACATAAAATTTAGATTTACCCAGTTGCAAAACAGACCCAAATATGAATACAAAGACATAGGAAAAAGGTTGCCACTTTTCTTTTCCAAAGCTTTTTTCAAATGGCACAGTTTTGTATTGCTTAGACTCTTACCTATTAGTATTTAATCTTTTTAACATTTTAATGCTTATGTTTTGAATGTTTTTGATTCTTTGACTACGAATTTCCCTGTTCTCATGAAACAAACATATATATTTTGGCAGGAAGGTTTGGCGGCCTCTTTATTATCTCCTCTGCTTCAATTAGTGTGTTTCTACTTTATTGAATCAGAAACTATCAAGAAGTGTACGCTTTTCAGGGTATATACTTTTTTGTTGTTAGTTTCTTGCATGCAATAAGATCTAACTAAGTTGATATGTTCCTCCATTCTAGTTTATGCATAATGCATGGAAAAACAAAACTTGTTCTGCTCTAGCTCTAACCTCTAGGTGGTTTGTAATACTTTCTTCTCTGTGGTTTTGCATTATATTTTCTTGTGTGCTTTAAATCTTTGATTATCATATGTTTAAGATTAAAGCCATCAAAATATAAAATTTTTTTTCTTATAAAAAATTTCTTAAAGAGATTCACTAATAAATGCCCAAATTTTCCTATATTATACATAGTGTTTGTTTTATTTGTAAATATTTTTTTTTTTAAATTATAAATTTCTATTAGAAAAAAAAACCATATAAATGTGAATAAATTTTTTAAAATTAAAATATAAAAATTAATATAATCTCATTTAAGTTCACTTGATAAATTTGTTGCTAGAAATATCAAAAAATTTAATAGAAAATTTAGGCGAAAATCTCACAAACGAACAAGAACTTCGTCAAAGAGAGTTAGAAGATATTAAAATAATATAAAAAAAGATAATAACGAAAATAATTATTGAAAGTTCGGATTTGTACTAAAACACAAGAGCTTGTTTAGACCCCAAAGAAAAGTTACGGCTAGATTGCTTTTACTTTAATTTATCTAAGTGCGGAACAAGAGTAAATGAAGTACAATTACTGGATCTACTCTAGTGCATGCACATGAACAATAAAACAATAAAAGTAAAGTATAAAAGTAAGGGAAGAGAGATGCGAACACAATATAACACCAAGACGTGTTATTGAAGAGGAAACTGAAGAACTCGGCAAAAAATTTCTCCGCAACCCTCCAAATTGAAATCAATCTACTAGAGAATAAAATTGGAGTATACGAATAACAAAAGACCCTCCAAGCCTAGTCTACCCAATGTACTTGAGCCCTCCAAGCTCCTGCTACCAATGGACTTCTCGAAGTCATGTCTTCTCTAACTTTTCGGATCCCGCAATACGCTCGATTGCAACTGCTAAGCCTCACTGGCTTCTTTTAGCAAATCCCCAAAGCTTCCTAAGCTCCAAAACACTCTTTACACTCTTAATAGGTGTGTGTTGTGTTTGGTTACAAATCTCATCTCAAGGTATGATAATAGGAGAAGGAAGGAGAAAATGCTACAATGATTTCTCACTAAGGATAAGTAGCTCTCTCTCTCTCTAAAAGATGAGTGTGTTGTGTTGTAGAAAATCTATCTAGGGTTTTTCTCTCTGAATGACCTCTCTTACTTTTGTGGTGATAAGGGTATATATAGTATGGATGAAGGATAAGAAAGTCATACTTAAAATCGTTAAGGCAGAGAGTTTTGCGGGTATTTCACGGGAAGGCCTTACCTGCGAAACACTCGCGAAATCCTCCTAGTTGGCATAACTCTTCAACTTCCAGCATATGCTTCTCACGTAGCTCTTTCGCGGGTAGGCTTCTCATGACATACTCGTGAAATCCACTTGTTCATCTAATACGTGCTCGATTCTTCACCAACTTAATATTAAACCCAATACAATAAAATTTCACAAAATAGAAGGATCAAAATTAAAGCAAATACAACACTTTTTGTCATGAAATAAAGCTAACATAAAACATAGTTGTAAATTACAACTTTACAATTATAATGATGTTCAAACATGTAACATAGAAATTCATGATTATATAAAAAGACTTTATTCTTTTTCAAATACATGTATTGCCTACAAAATTTTATCAACAATACTTGTTATAATTGTTTCTATAGGAAGAAAATTTTCAAAATTAAAATTGCTAAAATCTTACTTAAGATTGATCATGACACATGAAAATTTACCATATTATTATTAAATAGGATATATTAGCAAAATTTACCATATTATCATTAAAAAGGATGTATTAGCAAAATTTAAATACAAAAAATTAGTCATTAATTTGCATCTAAATGAAAAAAAAAATGCATGTTAAATCAAAACTATAATATAAAATGTTAAATAAATATTACTTAATTGATTTTTTTTTTAAGAGACAAACTCGCACAAATCTCTAACACAAAGGCACATCATAATTTCCACTAAAAAATTATGATAACTTTTAAGGAATGGTGAGACAAGTTATACTACAGACATATCACAACATATATTCTTAAGCAATGTGAGACAATTAATATTAAATATAAAAAACTCTACTTAAAATTGTTGTCTCAAGTTTTACAATTGTATTGAAACCCAAAATCAAAATGAGTGGAAAGGGAGTAGTAAAATTGGGTTTAATTTTTATGAATTGCTTTGAGAGGTGTATCAGTTAGCATGGCAGGGCAAAAAAGTGAAAATTTGCGAATATTAACTGAACCATTTAACTAAGTATGAAATTTTTTTTTTTTTTTAATTTATTGTCAATAGCTTATCCAAATTTATGATCATAGCTGAACTATTTAAGCAATTATGATAGATTATTACTTGTTAAAAACTCATCCACATGTATGATCAAATATGTTCATCAGGGCAGCAAAGCAAACATGTATTTTGATGCAACCTACAAAGAGAAAGATGCACTTTGATGCAATTGCTATAAGTGATTGAGAAATCTCAACCATTGAATAAAAAAAAAGTAAAAAAAAATATTGTAAAAGGGAAAGGGGTTAATTGCAAGGGCAGAGTTATAGCATAGATTTGGGGGGGGGGGGGGGGGGGGGGGGGGGGCATGGTCCCCCCAAAATTTTAAAAAATTATTTTATATTATGTATAAGTATTAAAACTTTAAATATTTAGCTATAAAAATAGAAGTTCTCCCCCCCCTCCCCCCAAAAAATGTTTGAGTTAGTCTAATAATGCTCTTAAAAATCAATAAAATTTGTTAATTGGTCTAATAGTTATAAAGACAATATGGTTTTTGTTTTCTCTAATTCGCTTTTTTTTTTTTTTACATGTTTAATATCAAACTAGACAACTCTTGTATACTTATTGGAGTTTAAAAGATGATAAGTTTCCCTAAAAAATTATCTTACGAATAAACATATTTGATAGTTGTTAATTTTATATACAATATATTTATAAATTATGACTTACTCTAATATCAAAATATTAATGTTTATATTTATGTATGTACGTTTACGTATGTATACGATGGTTTATCTTGATTTAAAACTAATATATTAATACCAAAATTTAGCCTCCTCAAACAAAAAATCCTAGTTCCGCTCTTGGTTAATTGCCTGGTTGTCTCAATCCCGAGCATGTGCTTTGTGAGATTTGAAGGAAGGTGTTTAGTTACCCAAACACGTTAGTCAACGTTCATTAATTTTTGGGCGTTTATTCAGTGATGTTTTGTTGAAATATATAGTATAGCTTAAGCCGGACCAAATTTAATGCGAACCCTGGAATTTATGACACCAAGCTTTTAGAGGCAGTCAATTTTGACTTTCAGTCACAATACAATCATTTTTTTTTTTTAAATGAGAGGAGCACACAATAGAATTTTCAGTTTTGAAAAATTACAACTCTCTTTAAACAAATTATATAGCTTTCAACTTTCAAGATCTATTATATATTTATACATGGAGAAATAAAATAAAATAAAACATAAAGGTTTAAATGAATATTTTGAATGTAAATGGCTAAAAAGTCCTAAAAAGTAAATATATGCTTTAGGCATTTTGTTTTAAAAAGTGTTTAAAATCATCGATAAATATCAATTATTATTATTATTATATATTTAAAAGTAGAGACCTTATATGAAAGTATATGAATTTCTGTCATAGGACACTCTAACATTTTTAACTTTTTCTCACTAAGTTGTTTTTACTGTTACCCAAAAAATCACGTTAACTTCTTTTTACTATTATCTAAGAGATGAGTTGTTGTTGAAAATTAAACCATACCTTATGACAAACCCAAGTCCACTTACTCCCTTACACATTATGATCTCATGTGAGAGTGCGAGTTCTTGTCATGTGACATTCTAATATCGCATTTAGCCGTTTTACCCTCTTTTTATTAAGTTGTTTTTACTGTTATCCAAAAAAAATCATGTTAACTTCTTTTTACTATTATCTAAAAGATGGGTTGTTGTTGACAATTAAACCAAATCTTATGAAAAGCCCAAGTCCACTTATTTCCTTACATATTATGATCTAAGCATGATCATTTCCCATGTGTAGAGGAAAACCCTGACCCTAACCTACTCACAAACTTGCTTTCTCCTCCCTCATGCATAAATAAAATTTGAAAGCCAAGACCTCGACTCACTTAGAAGCTCTCTTCCTTTACACAAGCTTCCCTTCACACTACACATGCTCTTCAACTTCTTTACAAACAACAGTTTATAATTCGGATTCACTGATCTTATCTGACCAAACTAACGTTTCTACTCATTTTTCAGGTCTTAATTCAGCCCTTCTATGTAAACAAATGGAGATGTATGGTCAAAGAAGATATACAATCACTCCAAAAAAAAAAAAAAAATGTATAGTCTAACCTCAACAGTCTCACCACTCTATTTTCTCTTCCTCTTCCAAAACTTCTCTCTCTCTCTCTCTCTCTCTCTCTCTCTCTCTCTCTCTCTCTCTCTCTCTCTCTCTCTCTCTCTCTCTCTCTCATTTTGAGTGTTATATTAGGATTCCCCAAATTGAAGATAATATTCAATCTTACCAATGGGCTACACATTTGAAGAATTTTCTACAATGTGTTACCCAACAAATCATGTTAAATTCTATTTACTATTGTCTAAAAGATGGGCTGTTGTTGAAAATTAAACAAAACATTATGAAAAGCCCAAGTATACTTATTCCTTTACATATTATGACCTAAGCATAATCCTTTTCCCATATGTAGATGAAATCTCGGACCCTAACCCACTTACAAACTCTCTTTCTCCTCTCCTATGTGTGGATGAAATTTGAAAGCCAAGACCCTGACTCACTTAAAAGCTCTCTTCCTTTGTACAAGCTTCCCTTCAAACTATACATACTCTTCAACTTTTTTACAAACAACATTCTTTAACATTTTTGGGAAAGTATGAGATTCTGCCAAGTAGTACATTCTATACAAAGAGAATTGAAATATTCTCAAGTATCACATGAAAGATAAGAAAAAATTAAATATTGATTTTTTGTTTCATTTGGTTCAATGTTTCAAGACTTTTCTAATAAAAAAATAAATATTCTTGGTATCTTTTGGTTCAATGTTTCAAAACTTTTCTAACTAAAAATAAATATTCTTTGTATCCTTTGGTCCAATATTTTAAGAGTTTTCATCCCTCACACATACACACAAAACTCTTTGCATTTTAATTCACAGTTTTCACTTCTTTGCACTTCTATCCCTTTATATACACTCACTCATAACCTTTAATGTCATCCCATGTCAAATACACACAGACAAAAAACAATATCATTTACCTTCAATCTTTCAATGACACCTACCTAACTCTCACATTGTTGTCTCATTTAATCCTAACATGTATGAGTTGCCTACAACCAAGGAAGCGGGGCATACATTTTATATTAAGTGACAATGGCAATTAAGATTTTGATATTAAGGTTAGATGCTATGGATTTGTAATTTTTGTAAATGATGTGATTGACTGTGAGTGTTTGAGATGTTTATTTTGTTTTAGAATTAAGAAGAAAGAAAAAGACATATTCTATATCAACTTTTATTCTACAATATTCCTCAAAGGTTGTTTTTTTATTTATTATTTCTCATTACTTCAATTGAATAATTATAATGGATATGTGTGTGCAATTTATTATTGTTACTAGTTATGATGAACTCATTATTAATAAAGTTTTATAATAGTTATGATAGAATATATATACAACATTTTTCAAAAATATTTTACACAAAACATTATAACATTATCTGTGCACGGATAACTTACTAGTTTTCATTAATAGTATCACGCATTATGGGTTGAGAAGATGACATGTTGATATCCGGGACATAAGGCAAAAGATGATGCTAATTAGACCATGACTTGAGTGAGAAGATACATGGAAATGATGGAAAGCCGAAGATCAATGAAGTAATAGTGATTAGTGAACGAAAGAAACTTTAAGAAAGATAGGAGCATAATAAATCTCATGATATTTCAAAATTCTACCATGTTATATCTTGTCCAGGGGAAATTCTACTGTACCCAAAAAAAAAATATTTGTTATACTAGGTTACTAAAATATCACATTTGATAGTTCCAACCTCACATTATGTAGTTCTAACATCGCATGTGACTGTTATTTTGTCACATTTGGTAGTTTTCTTATTTTTTTTTTCTCACATTGGACGGTTCCATCCTCACATTGTGCAGTTCCAACATTACATTTGACAGTATTTTTGTCATATTTGGTGATTACCTTATTTTTTTTCTCATATTTGATGGTTTCATCCTCGCATTGTACAGTACTAATATCACATGTGACTATTATTTTGTTACATTTGGTGGTTCCCTTTTTTTTTTTTTTTTTTCTCATATTTGATGGATCTATCCCCACATTATGCATTTTCAATATCACATTTGACAGTACTTTTGTTACATTTAGTGGTTCCCTTTTTTTTCTTCTCACATTTGACGGTTCTATCCTCACATTGTACAATATAAATATCACATGTGACTGTATTTTTGTCACATTCGATGGTTCTTTTATTATTTTTCTAATATTTGATGATTTCATCTTTACATTGTACAATTCCAACATCACATGTGACTGTTTTTTTGTCACATTTGGTTGTTTTTTTATTTTTTTTTCTCACATTTGATGGTTCTATTGTCACATTTGGCAGCACCAACAAAACATTTGACAGTACTTTTATCACATTTGTGGTTTTTTCTCACATTTAACGATTTCATCCTCACATGTACAGTACCAACATCACATGTGATTGTACTCTTGTCATATTTGGTGGTTCTTTTATTTTTTTCTCATATTTGATAGTTCTATTATCACATTAGACAGTATTAACATCACATCTGACTGTACTTTTGCCACATTTGGTAGCGCACTATTTTTTTCTCACATTTGACAATTTAATTGTTACATTGGGCAGTATGAACATCACTGATGACCATACTTTTGTCACATTCGATAGTACCCTATTTTTTTCTCGCATTTGATAGTTCTATTGTCACATTAGGTAGTACCAATATCACTTCTAACTGTACTTTTGTTACATTTGGTGGTACTATTATTTTTTTCTTCACTTTTGACGATTCCATCGTTATATTGGGCAATACTAACAGCACTAATGACTATACTTTTGTCACCTTTAGTGGGACCATTATTATTATTATTATTTTTTTTCACATTTGACAATTCCATTGTCAAATTGGACAGTATGAACATCACACGTGACTGTACTTTTCTTGCATTCGATAGTTCCCATATTTGTGTTTTCACATTTAATGGTTCTATTTTCACACGAACTAGTACCAACATCATTTCAAACTATACTTCTGTTATATTTGTTGGTACCCTTAGTTTTTACTCACATTTGACGATTCTAGTATAACATGACGCAGTACCAACATGAGATCTAATTGTACTTTTGTCACATCCTATGAAACTATTTTTGTTTCCCCTCTACTAAACCTTCAAATCCAAAATCCACATTGAAACAATCAAAAACGCTAACTCCCACATTTCTAAACACAAAAATCAAACATGAAGACCTCATTTTTAATATGCAATATATCAAATATGATAAAGCAATCATCTTTCAAAAAAAAGAAAAAATGAAAAAAAGAGAAGAAGAGAAAAACGAAGGCTTTGCGATTTTTGTACCTTAGAGAGAGTCCAAGGAGATAGTTCTATCGGAGATCAAGCACTAAGTGCTTTGCCAAGGCCATTTTTCAGTCCTAGTTGGGCGGAGCTCTGGTGGCAATTTTCTTAGAAGGAGCGAACTAAGCAAAACAATTCCCTTTTAGTCAGTCGTGCAAGCACTTGATTCACCCTTTAGAATTGAGAGAAAGATTTGAATCTACGTTTTTTTTTTTTTTTTTTTTCTTCTTCTTTTGGCCTTTTTATGCTAACTTGCCTTGCTGGTAATCCGTATACACTAAATTTTGAATAAATGGTGGTCAGATTAAAAATCATTAGATTTGTTGGTTAGGATTTGCGTGGGTACTATACCCCCCAAAAAAGAAGGGGTACAGTAAAATGACCCTTTGTCCAGCTAAGTCGGATAAAGGTTCCCTATCATGATTAATCTTGATTAGTTACTTTTGAAAAAAGTTTCACACACATATACACTTACATTAGATTAGAGTAGAATTTCTATCTTCTGAAAAAAAAAAATAAAAAAAAAAATAATCCTTTACACCACCATGACAATTTCTCAGCATCTTCCGCCAAAGTTGAGGTGACTCCAGTGTCTCTACTTGTCTTGCAGTGCAATGACCCGAAAAGCAAGTCTGCATTATTTCTTGCTCGTCTATTTAACTTATTTATGTAACATTATTACCTTCACTCTCTTTTACTTTTCGTAGTTTCTTCCCAAGGATTAGCATTTGTTATCTTCTTGACCTCTGTGTTTTTTTTTTTTTTTCCATGTCTGTTGCTTATTAAGAGCAGCAGCATGACAACAGCCAAACAGTTTATGTATTTAAATGTCTTCTCGAATTTCTAAATATTTGTTGCAAATTTGTGTTTTAATTTGGCTTTCTTTTGGAGATAAGAGGACTGGTAAGATCTTTGATGTGATGTGATTCTGCGTATGAAATTATTTATTCATTTTTTGGTTTAGATATTTATAGGATTAGATGACTGTACATGTTTTTTTTATTTATAAGATTATATTGTAATACATTCTTTGTTTATTTTAGCTATCTTTCCCACGAAAATTTTCATTCATGTAAAAGAAAAAGTGGACTTTCTTTTTTATACTGGGTCATTACTTCATTACCTAGCCTGCTCATAGTTTAAAAAAAAAAAAAATGTAAAATTGTTCTTTTGGGGTTAAACATTTTGAAAAAAATTAATTACTGTGAAATGAATCATTTCCATTTGAAAGCAAACAGAGAGAAACATTCCTTTCTGCAGAAATTTGTTTCTTCTAAAGCTATCTTTTGTTTCTACTCTTCCATCTGATTTTCCCTGTACAAACTTGTTCTGGTTTGCGTTGCTTTCTTGTCTGTGGCTTTGCGTTATATTGTTCTGCTCTAGGTCGTTTGCATTACTTTCTTCTCTGTGCTTATGCATTGTATTTTCTTGTGTGCTTTATCTTTGATTATCATGTGTTTAAGATTATGTTCTTTCATTGCCTTTGGTGCTTAGTAAGACATTGTCTGCCTGTGTACATTGTTGGTCTTTCTTATTAATTACAATCCCTGTGTTTCAATTAACATCAACATACCTTTTTCAATTCGAAAAGGTAGAGTAGAAGTTTGTATTATTATCGTGATATTTAATTGCAAATATAATTTCTGTGGGATTCCACTAAAAACTTCAAAGTCGTAGCTTCTTTTTAAAAGCCCAATATTAGAGACATGACTTTTACGTAGCCCCATTTTTATGGGATTTCAATAACACTATTTTTGTTATATACCAATTACAATAGGTCATGTTAATAATTTTTTTAAAAAATTGTGAAAATTTTCCATTCCCATCAAAAAAATTATTTGATTCCACGGATATTGATTAGCTCAGGGGTAAAAAAAATAGTAGTAATAATAAAAAGAGCAAGGTATTGCTGCAAACTAAGTTGCAGCAACTCCTACAAAAACACACATGTCAATGCCTTAGATAGACACCTATCCAGATTTATATTTTTCCGTATCAAAATTGAATTATTCACCAAATGGGGTCCATATAAGACATTGACAAGTATGCTTTTTGCAGGAGTTGCTCTAACTTAGTTTGCAATAAATCCTTGTTCTAAAAACATATTCCAATCGATAGAAGCTTGTTTTTAGAACCTATGGGAAAATCTAAGTCTTCTTGTAATAGCCATTGGCCATATAACTAAATTGGCCTAACAACTTTATTTTTTTTTTTTGCTTCTTATTAGTTTGTCCAAATTTATTATTTTCACTTAAAAAATATATTAATTCCTTTACTCAAAATATATATTATTTCCTCTAAATTTAGATATGCTGTAATCATATTTTAAAATTTTAATTTGACAAGTTATTTAGAATTTATTGTCAATCTCTTCTTTCAGTCCATTATAAAGACAAAACAATGGGGGGGGGGGGGGTTGGTGGTGGTGAAAGAGAAAATGAGATTGACTGATCCACCGCCACCTCTCCTTGCACTTACCATTTACCAATCCAAGCCAACTCCATGGCTTTAAAAACTTGGGGACTAAAGATGAATTCTTCCATTTTGTTTTTAATTTATTAGTTATAAAGGTGAAAAATGTCTAATGTACATGTTGGGTACATATGCAGGAACAAAAACAATGGAATTTGTTGGTTCGTTTTTCGAGATTGCAAAAATGATATTTGCTCCAATTCTTGAATACTACAATAACTATAGAGGCGCTGATGAGCAGTTGATAATTCTCAAGAACAAATGGCAGGATTTAGAACGTCGGAAGTTAGACACAGCCTCTAGAATGAAAGCACAACTTCTTCCAGGAAAGACACCTAAGGAAGAAGTTCAAGGATGGATCCGAGATGTAGAAATGATGAATGACGAAATAGAAGCCATTGAGCGGAAAGTTGGAGAAGGGAGGTGGTTCTCACGTGCATACATAGGAAAAATTGCTTTTAAAAAGATACAAGAGGTGGAGGAACTTTATGAAAGAGGTAATTTCTCTGATAGTTTGGTCATTGATCCACCTCCAAGCAATGGAGAAATAATGTCAACACCAACATTGATTGGGGACACGGCTGAAGGAGTGAAGGAAGCAATTTGGGCATGCATGTTGGACAATGATGTTAGAAAGATTGGCCTCTATGGAATGGGAGGTATAGGTAAATCGACTGTCATGGAGCACATCAATAATTGTATATCAAAAGAGAAAAACAAATTTGACTTTGTCATTTGGGTCACTGTATCAAAGTCCTTAAATGTTATCCAACTACAGCATGATATTGCACGCAAGTTGAAGTTAGATCTCGCAAAAGATGAGGATGTAAGAGAAAGGGCTGCCAAGTTAAAGGCGGAATTTGAAAAGAGGAAGAGATTTGTGCTAATATTGGATGATATGTGGGAAGCATTTGCTCTTGAGAAAGTAGGAATTCCAGAGCCTAATTCAGCAAATGGATGCAAATTAGTATTGACAACTCGTCTTCTTGACGTTTGTCGAGGAATGGGTTGCAAGGAGATCAAAATGGAGCTTCTTTCAAAAGAGGACGCACAAAAGTTGTTTTTGGATAAAATGAAACGTGATGTTTTTAATATTCCAAATTTAGAACCAATGGCAAAAGAGGTTCTTGAAAGATGTGCCCGATTGCCTCTTGCAATTGTTACAATAGCTGCGAGCTTCAAACCCTTAATCAATGATTATGAGTGGAGAAATGCATTGGAAGAGTTGAGAACATCAGTAATAAGGACCAACAATAGTGAGGAGCAGGTACTTGAGACGCTTAAATTTAGTTATGAACGCTTGAAAGATGATAAACTTAAACAGTGTCTCTTGCATTGTGCACTATATCCTGAAGACTTCAAAATTGAAAAACAAGAGTTGATAGAACATTTGATTGATGAGGGAATTATTGAAAGAATGAAGAATAGGCAAGCCGAGTTTGATAGAGGCTATTCTATGTTGAATAAACTTGAAAATGCATGCTTATTAGAAAGTTTTATTGATGCATATCGTATTTCCAAGGAAAAGCTTGTGAAGATGCATGATTTGGTAAGAGACATGGTCCTCGAGGTCGCAAGTCCTCAATTTATGGTAGAAGGTCGCTTGGGATTGGAGGATTTTTCAAATGAAGAAAAATGGAGAGAGGATCTTGTAAAGGCTTCTTTGATGTACAAGGACATATCAACAATCCCTTCTAATGTATCACCAAGGTGTCCTAACCTTTCAACCTTGTTGCTACAAGGTAACAAGTCGTTAAAAAATGTCCCAGATTCTTTGTTTGAGCATTTGCATAGGCTCAAGGTTCTTGATTTATCAAATACTGCTATTGAATCTCTGTCGAATTCTATCTTTAGCTTGGAGAATCTTACTACATTAAGGCTTAGCTGGTGTAGAAACTTGAAGCAGGTGCCTTCATTAGCAAAACTTACAGCATTGAGGAAGTTAGACCTTGAGGGAACAGGAATTACGGAAGCACCTGATGGTTTAGAAATGTTGGTCAACTTAAAATTCCTTAATTTGAACGCGGGAGAACTAAAAGTCATGCCACTTGGGATTTTACCGAAAATCTCTCATCTACAGTACCTCATAGTTTATTGGCAATCGATGGCAACAATAGTGAACGAAGAGGAGATAGCAAGCTTAAAGGAATTGGAAGCTTTTGGAGGCATTTTTGATGACGTGGACAAGTTCAGTATGTATATCAGATCCTTAGAGAACAGGCGACTTACATGTTACCAAATTCGAGCAGGGAAGTGGGGGGAGGGCTCCAGAAGGTCACCATATAGATTGGTCGGCAAAGGAGTACATTTAATAGGGTGCAATTTAAGAAGAGGAGATGCCTTAGTGCTACCGAAAGACGTACAATCCCTAGAAATTGTATTTTGTCACAATTTTAAAAGTTTATGCGATGTTCCATCTTTGAACCACACAAGTGAATTACAACATATACATCTAAATCTTTGTGGAGGAATAGAGCACATTCTTTCTTTTTCTTCTTCTTGTACCCTTCCTCTTCTTCAAACTCTAGAGAGATTAGAGCTTTTCCATTTGGATAACTTACGCGTATTGTTTTGGAAAGAGAAAGCTGCATCAGCATGGATCCCACCTGACACCTTTTCCTCTCTCAAAATAATTTATTTATACATGTGTTCTAAGATAAAGCAATTGTTTCCACCTGGGTTGCTGCTACACCTGCACAACCTGGAAAATATTAAGGTCCACAGATGTGAGCAAGTAGAGGAAATAATAGGAGAAGCAAGTGATGAATTTGAAGAAGAAATAAAAGAAGAGGAGGAAGGAATGGACACTACCAAAATCACTCTCCCAAATTTGAGGGTTTTAGAATTACGGTACCTACCGGAACTGAAAACCATCTGTAGTAGCAGTAAAGTAATAGTTTGTGATTCTGTTGAAATGATTGAGCTACGTGAATGTCCAAAGTTGAAGAGACTCCCCCTCTCCCTGCCTCGTCTTAGTAATGGACAACTATCTGCTCCCCCTTCTCTTCAAGACATTTTGATTTATTCATCGGGCGGCATATGGTGGGAATCGCTGGAGTGGGACTGTCCCGACACTAAGAATGTCCTTCAACCCTTTTTTGGTTTTCCGTGAATGCTAAGCATGGGTATGTCTCTCTCTTCACTCTCACATTTTTCATTTATCTTTGTAGTGTTTACCTACTTTTATCTCTCTATTTTTTCTTTAATATATATTTTTAAATTAAAACCCCTTTAACACCCTCTTTTGGATATGACCAACCAGCTATTAATCACATCCTAAAATTGCGAATTGGGTTAAGTAAGACCATACACACACATATATATACTTCCTTGTCAGTCTTCTTGTAAAATTGTTTTCACAAGTGGTTTCTTTTCCTGTTTTGGTCTCATTAGGACTTCTTGACAAGTGAAATGTTTCTGTGGTGTGTGCGAGTGCGAGCAAGAAGATCTTCACTCTCAAACGTATTTCTGTGTGATTTTGTTCTTATTTACTAAATTATAAACTCTGTTGTGTTATGAAGGTATGTTAGTACGACATGAATATTGAAGGGAAAGATCAATTAGATTATTAATTTTCCTTGTGTTTTGCTACTTCTTTAGTTTTTAGAGCTGCAGGCTTTCAGGAAAACATACTTGAATGTACTTATCTTCTTATTTTGGGGGTGGAATTGGGTGTATCAGTTTTAAAATATGTTTTTGTACTAATTTCTGAACTAATTTGTTAGGTACATGGGAGAAGTTTTATTTTGTTGAATGGTTCCTTTTAGATTTATTGCATGGTTAAATGTAAAAACTATGCACTAGAAGTCAAAGTAAATTGATGACATTTACAATTTGAGGAGTTACTTGAAACTTGGATCCTTGTATTGAGTGTTTTTCTTTTTTATTCCCATTTAGTACAATAGAGAGAATCTAGGAAGAACAAAATAGCATTGCAAAACAAAGTCAGCAGATGGCTCAGACCACATTACACTATCTTCTAGCTCACACTACAAAGCCACTAGAAGCCTGCATGCTGTCTGACTTCAACCAACATCAATTCACTAATGAATCTAAACCTGCATTGTCATAACTGTGTTTGTAGTATCCCAACGTCTTCAAACCCAGGTTCTAACATCCAACTGCACCTTCTAATCCCACATAGCAGTTGCATCCATTCAGTACAAGTAGTCAAAAGAAGCCTAGAGTGGAAACCTTCACTTAAACCCAAAATTAATGCTTATCTGACAGCCAAGCGTTTGGGGTCAGCAATGCAAGTGTGGCTACAAGCCAGCATCTTTCTGCCTTCCTTGTCTTTCCCAACAAAACTGGATCCCTTCTAAGCACCACCACTCACTTTACATGCATCCTCCCGCCACCCAACACAGTTTTTAAGTGAGAGCCTATTGCTAGACAAGCTGGTAGAGACCCAAAGCTTTAATGAGTTTAGGAACCAAGTTATCTATTGTTAATACAGAACCAAACCACGCAACCCAAGCCAAAAGACATATGATTCAAATATGATCAAGAGTTTCCTCATGAGCCTTACACAGAGGACACAATACCCTTCCTGTTGAGTTGAGTTGAGGTCTCGGAGGCATAATATATACCTAGATTTTCTAAAGTAAATACCGAAACCTTGTAGGGGATGTTAAGCTCCAGGTTCTATCCTAAACCTTGGGATCTAATGAAATCCCATCGTAGCCTCTAAAGAACCTGAATTAGCGCAAGGCCAGAATAGTCTTGCTAACCAAATCTTGAGAAGGCTTCTGCAGAATAGAGTTTGGCGAAAGTGTGTCATACAAGGACAAGACTAGTTGCTGATTCCACTACCAGAGGTTTTGTCCATCTGATTAGCCACACAAGTTGCTCAGCCTCTATGCCCTTGTTCTCAGTTCTAGAACTAGGCCAAAGAAAATGGTCAATTGGAATGTTAATTTCATTTCCAAGTCCCCCCTTAACCCCAGTTAACTGTGTCCCTCTAAACCAACAGATACTGCCCCAAGGCTAAAAAGAGCTTTTGGTACACACTAAGTGCAGTGCTGTGGTAAAATTTTTTTTTGTTTAAGAACGTTATTCATTAAACAATTAGGATTAGCAACAAGGGTCCAAAACTGCTTAGCAAACAAAGCTTTATTAATCAAGGAAGCTTGTCAAAATCAGGAAAATTATTCAGTACTCCTAGAGTACAGTTGACGTGATACTCCAAACTAATATAAACAAGCCACCAAATACAAATACAAAAGAAAAAAAAAAAAAAAATCCACCTTTTTTCACATGACTTTTTGAACTTATGTCATACTTTTGTATTAGGTAGCTTGCTTTTATTTATTTGGAGCACCACATTGGTTGTTCTTCAAGCGTACTTAATAATTACTCGTTAAAACCCAAAATCAAATAGATTTTGGCCTGCATAGTTTATTCCAATTGAGCACATGAAACTTTTAGGCTAGCATATGAAACCCAAACCCCAAACTTTTAGTCCTTCATGGTTGGACAATAATTTTGTTGTTGAAAAGGTTGCACTTGGTGCTTTGGTTGTGTTTGTTGTTCTTCTTTAATCAAGTGTTCAGATTTTTTAACCAAACTAGACATTTGGTCTCCACCTTGCTCCAATTGTCCAATTAGAGGATAATATCAAGGATAAGGCTTGTGTGTGAGAGTTTGGTGAAGATTTTGTAAAGAAGAGGATTTCATGACTAGCTCGCAACTGCCAACCCACAAAAGGCCACATGAGAAGCACATGCTAAAATATGAAGAGACTCATGACAGGCTAGATTTCACAAGTAACTTCGTGACTCAATCCAAGTCACCAGTGACCTGTAAAACTTACTGCCTAGAGCTTTTTTAAAGTGTGTTTTCTCATTTCTTTACTAACACTATATATAAGTCCACATTACCCACGAAATTGTTAGATGAAAAAAGAGTTTTTATAAAGGAACTTTTGAGAGAGAAACCCTAGCCAAACACTTGAGAGTTAGAGATTGTTCACCCACATTCATCTACACCATTTTTCTAAAGTTTTCATCTACTCTTACCTCTCCATTTATAAATCCTTAAGAGGTTCTTAGTCCAAACATTTTTCTCACCCAATCTGAGAGTTGTGAGAAGTTTTGGTGCCTATGGGAAACATTGGAAGACGCCATTGATTGGCGGATTCAATTTGGAGCTAATTGCAAGATCCGGATAACTAGTGAAGACATAGCTCAGAAAAGCCCTTTGGTAGTTGGAACTTGGAGAGTTCAAGTGTTGGATATATTTCAACAATTTACTTTGTAATTAAGCAAAAGGGAACAACATACAAATCCAATTGTCAGCAATAACACAAAAAGGATGTGATAGGCAAAACCAATAAATAGATACTACTTATATAAAAAGAAATCTGCAATATAATTAAAAACTCATAAACCAAATGCGTGAAGGATGAATGATTTAGATCAAATCTTGTGTTTGACACAATCTTTTTAAAGCAAATTTTGTCCCTCACACAATCACTGTGTTTTGAGACTCACGGATGTCTATCTCTTAGGATAAAATGACCTACAGCATGAAAACAAAGTACAAAAAATAGTGCTCTACGAACTACTCAATGTTTCTTTCTCTCTCTTTAACACAAAATGAAATGCACAAAATATTCTCACTAAGAGTGTTTTTTTTTTATTTATTTTTTTTTTTAAGTTGTTTTATGAATGAAGGGCTATGAAAAATTATACGTTACTAAATAGGCACACTATTCAAAATAAAAACTGTTGTGCACAAATTGACTGACTCAAAAATAAAATGACAACAATTGTTATTTGGACAAGAGGGCCTAGTTTACATATGCCAAAGCCCAACCCAATGTTCAGCCCATGAGCATATAAACTCATATATTATCTTTTTCCTTTTCTATGTGGAGCTCAAGATTTTTACCACTTTTAATAATATCTTCAAGTGAACATAGAAAACATCAATTTCTTATTCACTCAATATTATTTTTCCAACAATTCCCCACATGAATGGAAATTGATAAAACACAATGAAAATGATGATGTAGACACAAAGAGAGTAGAATAAAAGTTACTATATCGGGAGAAGTAGCTTTTGGCTTTGAACTTTCCTTTGTGAAAGACTATCGGATATACTGGCTAATCAGTGAACATGATGTTTTTGAACTGTCAGCCGTTTGTGTGTACTAAGACAATAGAATAGACACAACTCCTTTTCTAACATATTTCGTTCTTATAGTTGTGTTCATTTCGGCCTTGAATATATCCTGGTAAATTCATGAAGTGCTTTAGAGAATTCAGCCTTAAAATCCTCATGGAAGTGGCCCACTTCAAACTCATATAGGTGACTCTTATTGAGAATATCCTGCTATACTCCATTTGGAATTCCAAGATATAAGAATCATTAAAAGCAAAGCTTACCCTAAACATCGCTTACAAGCATTACTATTTCATCATAGGAATGGGTGGGAGATGTTATCTTTATAGTGATAAAAACAAGTCTCTACAATTTTTGTTGTCCCTTTGAAAACCTAGATTTTGGGATCTCCAGTCAACTAGGTGGGGTTACTGTCATAAAAACTTTAGGTCATAGGCTTTAAGCCAATTACCCTCGATGAGCAGTTTACTTGCTTTCCACTTAAACAACTGATTATAGGTCCATTTTATAATTTAGAATCACTTCCATTTTAGAGCAACTGCCTCATGGTATTATGTCTCCAACAAATATGTCGAGACCTACCATAACTCTGTGCCCTACCAATATATACAAATAGGAGGCACAAGCATCCAACAATGCATGTCTATTTAGATTTATTGACTTCCAAAAAAATACATATACTCTTTGCATAAGGTGTTCTCACTAAACTATCGTCACATTTCTCACGTGATTGAGACAAGACAAGTCCATCAGATGTATTAGAAAATTTTATTTCTAGCATCACATCTACAACACTTACACGAGCATATCCCATATCGACATAGACTCTTTTGATATATTTCACATAACATACTAGTCACATTAAACCTAAACTCATTTGACATCATCTTATTGTCAAATTTCTCATGTCATTGCATTGAAACTTGCTTCAATCTATACAAAGATTTAACAAGCTCACACACTTTGTTTCCTTGTACAGGAATCATTAACCCCTTTGGTTGATTGGGTATCAAGAAAACTCACATCTTCCTTTTGTTTGTAGCCTTTTAAAACAATTCTCGCATTGTAATAGTCAATCATTCCATCAACTCTCAAATTCTTAGGTGCTAGATCCACCAGTTACTATGCATAGATTTCTAAGATAGATTTATTGCACTATTGACAATCTCTTTTCCAAGAAGACATCTCTCAAGATATCGCTTCTTTAAGGCTTTAAGTTCATCGTCTAACATTCAAATTAGAAAACTTAGACCAAACGAATATGACGTTTGTCTTTTTTACTACACTTAGGCTCAACCTCTCATCCATCAACTCTTGATCATGAGAGATACCAAACATATACTCAAACTTTCTTTTAAGAAATTTTAACACTTGAAATATATTCTAATTAATTTTCATGCATTTAAGAATAATAGATACATAAATTAGAAAAGTACTATGCACTGCTGTAATGATCATAACTAATGAAAACATAATCAATGGTTTTTTTTTTTTTTTCCCCTTTTAAGAATAGGAATCACCACCTTCATCAAACACCCCCACATTTAAAGAATTTATGGAAAGGTGATCACTCTTTCCATAATTCACAAGGTATTTTAGTGGTTTCTTTTAAGGCATTTCAATGAACAAATATTTGGTGGAAATAATAGCTTTCCCCCACAAGTTCTACGATAATCAAAAACTTATTATATTCATTGAGTTATTTCTCAACTTCATTCTTATAATAAATGAAACTCTAATACCTCATCCTTGCTTACTTATAAGCACTCATAACCAACTCTTGTGCATACTACATTTTAGACAACCCAAATATGTCAAGTAATGCATGTATCATATATTTCATTCAAAGAAATATTACAAAGCATATATTGGGATTAAACATATTAATATCCAATCAAGTTCACACATGCTCAAAAAATATATATACATGTATGTAATTAAATAAGGCTATATGTGCTCAAACACAACAATCATGTGTCCTTCATATCAATACAAACAATTGTGCCTTAAATTTTATATATAAATAACACCTTTGGCCAAGGGGTGAACTGTACACTCTCTAACTTAGAGTGAAACCCCATAATTACAGCCCCACTAGTGTGCAATCGGTCTCATTCTTGGGCTTATATCCACACATTTGAAATTATTAATAATAGCTCTCATAATGCTATTTTAATTATCAAAAAGAGGATCACTTGATGAATTAGTAAAGGCTAACCAAAAACTAGAAAATTGCGGCCACAACCAAAATTGAATGCATTTAAATGGATTAAAAAAAAAAAATTTGCATCCATCAAAATTTCCAATTTCTTTTATTCATCTAGCCCATACACCATTGCACATAAAAGGCCAAGAATATCCTTTTGAACAAGCACCACCAAATGTGGTCATCATTATAAATTTTAAGGTCAGATATCAATATAAATAATTCATCTAACAAATAATCATTGAAATATCTCGTAAGCAAAGACCAAATGAAATAAGCATGTCTTCATTTATATATACCAACATATATGACAATTTGAAATAGTTTCAAAAAATCGAATCTCTTAATCAAACTGTTAAATGCCAAAAATTTATCAAATATCATTATCCTCAAAGATTTACAGCACAGTATTTATGTCTCCAACCAAGATAATCTTTATTGATACATTCACAAACACAAGCAGTATTTAACATATTAAGAATTACTAGCTAATTGTATTACACGACTATCCAGGCACTTATTCAGAATAACTTATTACTATAGAACATAGTTTCTTGACCACATTTCAACGAAACAATCTAATGTATATATCATGAACTGGTTTAATATCAAAGTGAAGAATGGCCTCTTATTAAAAAATGCCAAGAGCAAAGATAACAGAGATATTCTAATGAATAGAACACTCAGATTGGCAATATAACACAATAAACAAATATATAAATTTGTACTGCCCAATACAAAGTTCACTGATTAATAATAACTGCAAAATACTTTTTTAAGGCCAATTGTACAAAGGACAAGAACTTATATAACATGGCAAGATTAGCAACAGTTCACATTTACCATTCAAGATTATCAATCAAACCTGTCGTCCAATCAAAATCAAATGCAACTTGCAATCATTAAAGATTAACTACAGTTTATGAAAAACCATATTAAGTCAAACCAATCTCACACAGTCACGATACAATTTCGCAAAACTCCCTAGAACTCAAAGAATTAAAATTGCACTGGTAAAACAGGCCGATACAGACAATAATCACAAAAATAAATTAAAGAAATAAAAAAGCTGCTTTAAGATTGTAGGATATATTTCAAAATTTTACTTTGTGATTAAGCAAAAGGGAACAACATACAGATCTAATTATAAACAATAACATAAAAAGGTTGTGATAGGCAAAACCAATAAATAGATTCTACTTATATAAAAAGAAATCTGTAATATAATTAAAAACTTACAAACCAAATATGTGAGGGATGAATGATTCAGATCAAGTTTTGTGTTTGACATAATCTCCTTAAAGAAGATTTCGCCCTTCACACAATTACTGTAGTGCTTTGAGACTCACGGACGTCTGCCTCCCAGGATAAATGATCTACAACACGAAAACGAAGCACACAAGGTCGTGCTCTGCGAACTACTCAATATCTCTTTCTCTCTCTTTGACACAAAATGAAATGCACAAAATATTCTCACTAAGAGTTTTTTTTATTTTTTAAGTTGTTTTATGAATAAGAGATTATGAAAAATTATACGTTACTGAACAGGCACATTGTTCAAAATAAAAACTGTTGTGTACAAACTGACTGACTCAAAAATAAAATAATAAAAATTATTATGTGGACAAGAGGGCTCAGTTCACATATGCCAAAGCCCAACTCAATGTCGGACCCATGAGCATATAAACTCATATATTATCTCTTTCATTTTCTATGTGGGGCTCAGGATTTTTACTACTTTTAATAATATCTTCAAGTAAACATAGAAAACATCAATTTCTTATTCACTCAATACTATTTTTCTAAAATCAAGTACATTGGGTAGATTAGGCTTGGAGGGTCTTTTTGATATTCGTGTACTTCAATTTTATTCACTAGTAAATCGATTTCAGCTTAGAGGGCCATAGAAAAATTTTTCACTGAGCACTTCGGTTTCCTCTTCGATAACACGTTTCAGTGTTATCTTGTATTTGTATCTTTTTTTCCTTACTCTTTAAGCTTTACATTTATTGTCTATTGTATATGCTTATGCCTTAGAGAGTTGCTTCGGTTAATTGCACACCACTTACTCTTGTTCCACACTTAAATAAGTTAGAGTAAAAGTGATTAAACCGTAATTTAAAATTGAGGGTCTAAACAAGCTATAGTGTTTTCACACTATTTGAGCTTTCAAGGCTTACTTAACAAACACTCAAATTCAAACTCACAAAATCAGTTAGCATTGTTGTTTACTATTTTATACACTGCATTACAGATCCTTTAACATATAAGCGTCTCCAATTCCAAAAACTCTTTTTCCTGCGATTGCTGTAATAAATAAAGACCTTTTTAATTTATTTTCTGGAATAGATAATGCACAACTCTTTTTAATTGAACCTTTAAAATACAGTGGTTACCAGAAACTTCTCATCTTTACATATTAACTTCAAGTTAATCAGGTTAATCTCCCTTCGGTTGCCTAAACAAGGTAATCCACTCAACGTATCAAAACCATAAACGTGGATTCTGACCATGTTTGGTTTTTCTTAAAACAGGGTGTATTTTGTTTTTATTTCCTATTTTCTATGAGATTTACTGGTGAAAAACTTGTTTGGGTTTTTTTTTTTTTTTTTTCCAATACCCAAAAAATGTAAGAATGAAAACAGAATATAAACAAACAACTTTTTGGCATTTTCATTTGCAACAAACTGAGTTCAGTGGTACTTTCGTAAAAAAAAATTGAAGATTGTGAGCATATCAGTGAGATAAGTAGCCTTTTTTCATATGTAAGAATCAAGTGCCAAAGTTTATAAAAAAAAAAAAAGAAAAAAAAAAGAAAAGAGAATCAAGTGCCAAATAGGATACCCAATGGTTTTTGATCTCACATTTAGAAAATAGATATAGAAATTGGAAATGAAAGCAAAATATGATTTCTTGGAGGAACCAAGAACTCATATTTTGCTTTCATTTATAAAAACAGGATCAGTTGATTTATTTGCATCCCACAGAACTAGAAGTGATGACTTTTCTCTCGTTAGGTGTATAACATTCAATTCTCCCTTCACATATCTTCGGACTTCTGTTATTGAATTGAATATAGTTCAATAAAATTGAGACTAAAGTAATCTGCTTGAGCACAGTGCTTGGTATATTTCACTTGCGGTTGTGATGTAAACGATTTAAGCATGCATGATGTTCATTAAAGGATCATTCTCCAATCAAAACCAACATAACCCAGATGAGTGATGAATGTTGTGCAATAACACACCCATCTGGGATTCATACGAATTTGCCAATAATAGTAGAGAAAAGAATACCTCAACAAACATATACACGATGAATACAAGAATATATGTGAATCGTAAATTGCCCACATTCATGGACAGTGACGAGATAAAAGTTTCATAAAGAAAATACAGAGACAATAGTGACACAAAAGCTATCTCAAGTAGCCCAAATACACCCAAATCTCTCTCTCTCTCTCTCTCTCTCTCTCTCTCTCTCTCAAAACTATCTCCTGCAAAAATTAGAGAAACAATCTTAATATCGTTGTACTAGCCAATTGTTTGCAAATGAGTGGAAAGACTATCAAGACCAACAGCCTTATAACTCAATTTGTTGGTACTTCCTATTGTCTCCAAACGAGACATCCAATGTTCAAATTCCCACTCTCTCAACTATCGAATTATTAAAAATAAAAAATAAAAAAATGTAGAAAAACTAAAACAAGTGTTTTGTCCCACTTTGCTATGTGGGAGTTTTCCCATCATCAAAGATCTGTAAATTTTACGGTTCCTAATGCTGTTCGCTGGCTTTTAAGTGTTACTAGGTGCAGGCCTGAGCAATGCGTTGGAAAATTTGACATCATATATATATATATATATGTGTGTGTGTGTGTGTGTGTGTGTGTGTGTGTGTTAAGTAAAGAAAAATGAGAATATTAGTTGAGACTTAAAAGTAATAGTCTCAAACTCATCTCACAATAATGTGATTACATTTTAATATAATATATATATATATATATATATTATGTAAGTAAAGAAGCCTCTATCTTGAATTACTCTGTGTGTGTGTGTGTGTGTGTGTGTGTGTGTGTGTGTGTGTGTGTGTGTGTGTGTGTGTGTGTGTGTGTGTGTGTGTGTGTATTTTTTGCAAGGAAACATGTTGCATTTTACTTTCAATTATTATATGTGTCAAGATATTTTGTAAAAAGTTATAATAGTGAGATATGCATCAAAATGCAACACAATAAAAAAAAAAATAGAGAATATAATTTTTATTAGAATATGAAAATGAATCTTGATGATTTCATATAAAAGTTAACATTATTTTGCATTTTTGGAGAAGTTAATGAGCAATTTATCCAAACTTTGTTTCCATTTTATCACATAAGAACTATTAAACAAAGTTTTAACAATTTATATTTTGATAATCACTAAACTCATATATGAGAATCAACTATTACAAAAAATTTTCTCCCCAAAACATGTACTGATTTCTATTTTTCCTTTCCACACAATTTAAAAAATGTGAAAAATTGAGGAAGCTAAATGTGTAGTTGATCTTAGTCAATCAATAAATAACATAAAAGGGATAGGGGAAAGCAAACATATTCATGATAGAATTGTTTATACATGTTCATATTCGTTTATGTATACCATGGAGTCACCTCATTATGTTGAGCTACTAAGAAATTTATACATTTAATACTCTTGTTCTCTAAAAGATTCATGTAGTAGCTCTACAACGGTATCTTGTTTGATCTCTCCAAAGTCTCCAGCTTTAGCCTAACTAACGGCATATAAACCAATGACCATGAAAAAAGAACCTAGCAAGATGAAGCCAAACACAATTTCTAAATTTTAACAAATCAGCCAAGAAAATTGTAGTAGAAGAAAACAAAAGAAAACTTTGACGAAGAGCAAACTTGTTTGTGGTGCACCAAGCCTAAAAAAAAATCTAACTACAGATCCAATTCATATTGTGGTGTACAATATGGTAATAGTTGTAAAATACGTCCTAGTAAGAAGGAAGAGAGAAATATTTTGAATTATAAATTATCATATGTCAACAATCAATGCAATAAACTATAAATTATACTGCAAGAGTAATGCATTGTTGATTGTAGAATTGCCAAGGAAAGAATCCAAGTAGACAAATATATATATATATATATATATATATATATATATATATGATCAGGAACACTTGCTAAAAAGTGTGACCTATGTGAAAGTAAAAGAAATTTTAGTGATCAAAAAGCAAAATAATGTAAGAGAATTTGATCACCTAAAATGATAAGAAACAACTGCTTACAAAGAAAATAGACAATCCAATAGCCATTTATGGTATCAATTCTGTTTTTAATAGTTTTGGTTCTTTGAGGAATGTTATTGAAATTGATTTACTAACACAAAGACTGTTGCTATTATCTTGACAATACTTATCAATCTTCTTTATTAACTTTCTCCATTCTAATAAATTTAAGAACTTCTATAACTTGTAAAAAGCTTATCACAAAGCATTAAAACAAATAAAAGATAAAGATTATAGAGAAATCAATGAGAGAGAGAGAGAGAGAGAGAGAGAGAGAGAGAGGTACCTTTGATAGGAGATATAAAAAATAAACATGTAGTGGTAATTAAAAATTTTCTATCACAAATACTAAGCTTATTGGTTTTAAGAGAGATAAAACGAGAACATATATAAATATGAAAAATATGTAGGGGAAGGGAAAAAGGTATATACGATACATAAGTGTTGAGGGAGGGGAAAGGTTGGGAAAGAGGAAGCGACCTTGTATGTTTTGGTAATTGATATATGTATTTGTAAGTGATAAGTTGCATAGTTAATGTGATGATATATATTTTCAACAAACTCATCAAATCCAATGTGGTAACATAATAGCAAGTCTAATTTGAGGACTTTTGGGCTACTATATGGGTTTATGGACATTTTGAAACTTTCCATATTCATTATTATTATTTTTCCCAAAAAGTTTTATGGGAGAAAATAATTGCCTTCATAAATGTGAATTTTATGGGTTTTTTTTTTTTTTTTAATTAGATAGAAGAAATAAATAAGGGAACAAATTTTTTTACCCCCAATTACACCAAAAGGGAAATTGTAGGTAGAAATTAATTGTTTTAGCTCATGCCTTTTAGGTTTCTGCCCCCTCCCCTCCAAAAAAAAAAAAATTCTTTTAGGTTACTATAAGAAAAAAAAAACAATATGCCTCCTAGGAATAATTTAGAAGGAAAATAATACCCACTTTAGGGGGAATAAAAAGGAAAATGTAGTATTTAAAAGAGCTAATAATGAATATTTTTTTTTTTTTTTGAGAAATAATAGTGAATATTTAAATAAATAAATATATATATATATATATATATATTTATATATATGATTTAAGAATCATTATAATGGTAGAATTTATAGTATGCATTTGAGGATTTGTTTTAAAGTACAAAAGGAAGGCTCAATTGCTTTCCTATTTTATTTATCTATTATATTTCTTATGTTATTCCTATCATCATGGATTGAAGTGTAACATATCATAGTCAAATTGAACTTAGAATAAGGGATAAGTTTAAGGGTTTTTCTTTTCTGTTCTTTTCTTTTCTTGAGAATGAGATAAGTTTAAACTAACTAAGGTAATATGATTTAATTTGTGTTGGACTATACAAAATCATTATATATATATATATATATATATATGTTTGTCTGTGTGTATTGATACCGTATTTTTTCTGGTTCTAAATTTCTATAGAAGTTTTAGCTCTAAATTAAAGGATTTCATGGTTTTAATGGTTAAACCTCATTTTTTGTTGATTTTTATGCGGTTGACTAAATTGATTGAGTTTAAATTGAAATTTAACCATGTGATTGGATTAATTTTGGTGCTACATTTAAGATCATGAAATTCGCTTTAATTTGACTAGTCATTGGCAAAAATTAGACTTGGTTGGAAGAGCTATCACTAGTTGAATAAAATTACCCATTTTGCATTTTAATTGTGAAAAAGTACGAAATTTTTATGGAACGCGTGCTAAAATTATAGTATGATTTTTCATGGAAAATTGGTACCATCTTGAGATTTTTAAATCAAGCTTGATAGTAAGGATGATGCGCCAAAATTGATCAAGAAATTTAATTGATTTTCATAAACTGCGTGTGAATTTGGTCCATCTATTTTTTTATTAGGTCATACATGTGGTTTATTTAAAAAATCAAGTTAATTTCTTTTAATTAATAAACATGGCAAGATTTTACTGTAAATTATTAACTGTTGATTTAAAGTACGTATAGTTCTTTAAGTGCACTGCAATCCAAGTATAGTGTATAGTTCATTTTACAAATTAGTCAAGGTATGTCCCAATTGTTTGCACAACTCTCATTCTTATCCAATGTCATTCCTATCCAATTCCATTTGGGCTGTGGTGGCAGCCTTCTTAATGCCATATAAAAACATTTTTTTCTATGAGTCCGAAAAAAGAGACAAGAACAATCGGCAGTAGCCCCTTAAGAGGCATAAGCCTAAGAAACCTACCCATTCCTACGGCTAAACCTCAACCTTTCCCCTTTATGATCTTGATTTTCCTTCCATCACCTCTCCCTGACCTCTATCATCACCAACCCGAAAATCCCAGCCACCATACAACTAGCAAATAAAAAAGGAACATAACCAAAAGAAAAACCCAAAAAACTTGGAAAAATCCCACCTTTTTCCATTTTTCACCAACACAAAACAGCAGCCAAACCTCTCTGCAAAAATTCCAAAACAAAACCAAAATCCCAGTAATAAAGAACACCAAAAACAGAATCCAAGGCACAACAATCTACAGCAAACACAAATGAAAGCTCAATTAGTGTGAAAACCCTAAAGCTTGTTCAGACTCCAAATTAAAAATTACGGTTAGATTGCTTTTACTCTAACTTATCAAAGTGCAAGACAAGAGTAAATGAGTGCAATAAACCGGCAACACTATTCTAAACCATATTCAACCACAATGAACAATAAAGGAAAATTTTAAAGACTAAGAAAGAGAAATGCAAACACATGATAACACCAAGACGTGTTATCGAAGAGAAAATCGAAGAACTCGACAAAAAATCTCTCCACGACCCTCCAAGTTGAAATTGATCTACTAGTGAATAAGTTGGAGTACATGAATAACAAAAGACCCTCCAAACCTAGTCTACCCAATGTACTTGAGCCCTTCAAGCCCCTACTACCAACGAATTTCTCGGAGTCTTGTCTTCATTAACTTTCTGGATCCCGCAATTCAACCCGATTACATCCGCCATTTAATGGCTCTTTCCAACACTTCTCAAAGCCACCAAAACTTAACTCAACACTCAGATTGGGTGAGGTAAGTATTTGGGCTAAGAACCTCTTAAGGATGTAGAGATGGAGAGGTAGGAGTAGAAGAAAACCAAGAGAAAATGTGTAGATGATTTGGGGTATGACAATCTCTAACTCAAGTATTTTTGCTAGAGTTTTCTCTCTAAAAAACACTCTTTACATTTTGTGGGTAATGAGGGTATATATAGTGTGGGTAAAGAATTTGTTAAAGCACCTATTCTTTTTGCCAAATAGAGAGTTTCGCGGGTACCTCGCGAAATGGCCTTTCTCGTGAAGTACTTTTGAATTTGACAGTTTGGCATGACTCTTCAACTTCTTGTCATGTGTTTCACACGTGGCCTTTCATAGGTTGCTCTACTGGCAAGCTTCTCACGAGTTGCACTAATTCTTCTTTTGACGCTTAATTCTTCACCAATCTCTTACACTCATCCCTTACAAATAAACCCACATAAATACAAAGAAATGATTGAAAAAATTACAATCAAATTTGACATGAAATTAAAGCCAACAAAGGCTAGTTGGAAATCACAACTTTACAATCTCCCCCTTTAGCTATTCCATGACAAGACCCATAAACAGACTCTAAACTTAAACGTGAGTTTAGGAACAGAGGCAAAACTCACTCACACCTAAATCTAAAACTTGTGAAGCACTTGTAACATATACACCTGTATCCTGAAACACTTGCACATAACAAATAACTTCATTAAATACGAGACAAGTAAAATGCGAAGCATGTATAAAGAACAAGTAAAATGCAATCAAGATAAACACAAGATATGAGAACAAATAGCATAACTTGATCATATAGGAACAATCATTAAGGAATGACCACAATGAACATCTAACTAGTAAATGATCATCTAGACACACAAGCAATTAAAAGTAGTGCAGAAATTAATTGCATGTCCAACAAACCATGATGCATTAAAGAAACTAAAGTGAGAAGTAATAGATAACTAAAAGCATCAAGAAACGGCTATAAAAACCAAGGTACACGTAGTACTAAAGAAAAACTAAGTTTTAAACTAAAGTACTGAAAGCTTTAAACTAAAGCACTGTAAATAAAAATATAAACCACCAAAATAAACTAATGAACCAATGTTTTACTACTCCCCCTTAGACTTTACTCCCCCTTGAGCTAATTTACTCCCCCTTTTTGACCGAAATGGCCAAAAATCCTAGAATGCATTGGATTCTGAGTCTGATTTCTCCAAGTCTTGGATCTGAGAAGATAGCGTGGTGATTTGCCCTTGGAGGTATGTAAACTATCTCATGGAGTAGTCGATGTGCGCATTCAGCATAGCATGCATTTGTTCTACCCTTCATAGTAGTAAATAAAGGCAATTCGATGCTCTAGCTTGTGCTTGAGAAGATGGTTGTGGAACATCCTCCGGTTCATGAGTGAACTAATCAATCTCATCTTCGGTGTTGCCATCTTCAGCTTCAGATCCTTCTCTTTGAACTTGTGTTGCACCGACTTCTCTTTCTGGACCAGGAATGTGAGCTTTACTCCAGTTCATAGTGTGCTCACTAATTGACTCTTCCCTTAACATGACAAGAAGTCCATTTGGAATCTTTACCCTTGCCTTTGATATTAGGGACATGACAAGACTTGGGAATGGTAGAGTCATCCTTGTCTTTCTTCACCGAACGCATTTGGCAAAGAGGTGGTAGATGTAACCACAAATATCAATCTCTTTGTGAGTGAAGAGATCATGGAGAAAAATCATCCTTGGCCACAACAAGGTTGTCAAGTTCTTCACTGAATAGAGGTTGAAGATCATAATGTAAGCCAAAGCCCTTATCTCAGAATAAAAGTCAGTTGTGTGCAAAGATGTCTTCTTGAGCTGGCCTCCAAGGATTTGCACAAGAGGTTCAAGCTTATCTTTTCTCTCATCATAATGCAGAAAGGTATCCAAAGTCATCGGACAAATCTCTAACAGCTCTTAGATTGACCCTTGGATACAGTGAATTCTTTCCCCCAGACCCAAAAATTGATATGGTCATCTTCCACAAATGCATTTGCAAAGAATTCCTTGATAATGCACTCATACACATCACCCGAAGGATTCAGCAATTTGGTCCATGTCCTCTCCTTGAACACCTCTAGAATAAATGTGTTATCTAAGGATTCAAGGTCCACACCCCTTTCCATGGTGATCACAGCATTCTTGTAGTAATCGATGTAGGCATTATTAGCATCTTCATTTCTAAATGAATCGAAGGAATGATGAGGACGCTTTGCTAATTTCTTTGCAACTGTCTTATGAGGAGACATCTACAGCAATGAACAAACACACAAACCATACACAAACACGGTAATAAACTTAATTAGATATAAGTTAGTCCATAAAACAAGAACAAATTAAGAAAAATGTCCTAAAATGGAAATAAACCTGCATGACATACACAATAACTTGTCATAAGTGCTAAAAAGTCTAAAAAACCTTAACTAGCATGAATGAATGAAAAAACATGTCAAGTGTTAGAGTGTGTGCATCGAGGGTACATCTAGTGTGCATATGAGATGCATAAGCAGGCACTCATAGGGCAATGTGTGTAAAACACAACCAATGATCAAAACATGATAAACATGAATAATTATGGTAATTCCCAAAAATTGGTACTCATCGGACTCCAAAAGAATGGAAAAAAAAATACCATATAAGCATTTTATCAAATACTTAGAGTGCACACACTACACATATATGTTAAATAATGCATGAACACATGAAAATCTTGCTTAAATACATATTAAAATGCCACAAGTGGCTAACAAAAACATCAACAAACACAATGGGACATAGCCCAAGCAAGAAAAAGTAAAAAGATTTGACACAATAAATTTTCCCAACCCCATTCAAAATAACCCCAACCCTAGAATTTTAAGAATCTAAAACTTAATCTAAAGATTTAAAAGATAAAAAGTGTTAAAACATACCTTAGAGAAGTCTTAGGGATGAAATCCAATGAGTTTTGGTTGAGATTTGAGAGAAAATGGTGTTTTAGGTTGAGAGAGACACGAGGGAGGCAAAATAGAGATTTTGAAAAACTATCACTGTGTGCCTCTTTAAAAACTAAAAATCCTCTCATTTCGCGGGATAGGTACTCACAAGGGACTTGTGAGTTTCTCGCAAAATGCCTCAAATACACAGGGCAAGTTTCACGGGAAGCTGTTTCTCGCGACTGACTCGTGAGGGAGTCGTAAGACTCTCTGTATAAAAATTTGGAAGAATTAGAAAGTCACTTCTTCATTTTCGTGACTTGGGTGCAAGAAACCTTACTCACGAAACACTCGCAAAAATGCTTATACAAGAGTTTTTCAACAAAATAGATTTGGCTTTTTGGAAAAACTTTCAAAACACAAGTGATACACAAAAACACTTTCAAAAACAAATAAACCACTCAAAAATCTTTTTGGATTTGATCATCAAGTAATTGAGCATACACAAAACATATTTGAACACATACAATCACACAAATGAAATAGGCATTCACTGAACATTAGACTTGTGTGTTGTGTGTGTGAATCAAGTCTGAACTAGTCCATAGTCTAGAATGAAGCTTCAATGATCAATTCAATCAAGTCATACACAAATAGCACGAAGTCAAGTGACCTATCTCACTAGTAGAAATGAACATATGTGACCCCCCTACCAAAGTTTTTACATTGATTGAAAACTTTTCATTTAGCTTCCATTTTTCATACTTTTTTATCAACACAACTCAATTTTAAAGCAACGATGCCATGAAATTTTCTGATATTTCTTTGAGAGATAAGCCTTTGGCTTTGGTATCATACAATTTGAATACATTTTGCTCCACCTTTTTCTAGTCAAACTAGTTTTCAAAGCAAGGCTTTTTTAGCTTTTTCTTTTTTTAGAGATTGACTGTTGTAGAGCTTTTTGACAAAAAAAATAAATAAATGTAAGGAGATATATAGGAACAAGTCTACACATGTAACTCTAGAATACTTAAAAATTTAAAGGACTCTCATGTGTTTGTGAACTTGTTGTATCATTTTTCAACCTGTAACTCTAGAATGCTTAAATATTTATGGTCTGTTTGGATTGAGGGGGAGGGGGAGGAGCTGGTATATGGTGTACCCGGCATATATGCCGGGTCACTCACACACTGGCGGGTCCCACACACTGTGGGGCCCGCCTCTGTGTGAGAGACCCGGCATATATGCCGGGTACAGCATATCATTTTCGGAGGGGGAGGGGGAGGGAATCGAGTAAAATTAGCTCAAAATTAACCTATTTTCAACCAACTCAACTCTACTCTACTCTCCCTCCCTTTCCCCTCAATCCAAACAGGCCCTTAAAGAAATCTTGTGTGTTTATAAACCTCTTTGTATCATTTTTTTTATGAACGAACCTCTTGTATCATATTTGGAAGTCTTGGTTTTGGGGGAATTTGTAAGGTCTTTAAAGTGCGTTAATGATCAATCTTATGCTAGAGTTTCTCTTCATATGTGCCAGAGTCATGAATCATGGTTTTAAGCAGTAAATAAGTTATATCTGATGTACATTTTTTTTTTCTACATTTTGAATTGATATAATTTTATTTTTTGGTTGCAGATCCACAAATGAAGGATTTCTCCATCCTTCTAAAGGCGCGGTCAATTCCTCATGCATAATTTACAAAAGTGTTGGACACTTCTGGCACGTTGATGTTTGATGGTTGTAAATATCTTTTGTCGCCATTCGGCAATTCCTATCTACATGTACTGTATGTATTGTTTGATAATCTGGGAACGAGTATGCTAATGAAACAAGCTTTCCTGATCATCAATTTGGGGTTAATTAGTTGAGAATCATACAACAAGAAGTCACCACAATTTTCTCCCTTTATCTTTGTTCATTGTGTGTTAAAAACCAGCCTTCCTTTTGGCTGTGTAATGTATTCATCAAGATATAACGCATGTCATCAAGATATTATACACGTTTAAATAGCATTATCTTTATATTTTAATCCATTCTGTTTTTTAATTTTTTTTTTTTTTTATATCATACTTTATGATTCTAATTGATTCAAACTTGGTACAGTCACAATTCACAACTTGGTTGGTTGTATAATCTATTAAGATCCAGACTATGGCCCAGTTGAACTCGTCGTGGCCCAGTTGGTATTAGATCTCAAACTCGCAACTATTGGGCCTTTGAAGACCCAGACCATGGGACTCCGGGCCTTGTGAACTCGCAGATTTGGTAATGGCCTAAGATTCGATCCAAACATAGTCCAACAACAACCAAGGCACTTACCAAAACGGTGCACCGTGCGCTAAAAAAAAAAAAAAAAAAAAAATCAAATTGACACGTCAAACACTCACCATTTTCCCTAAATTTTGCCTGTGATTTGAACTGTGTTTCTTTCTTTCTTTCTTTCTTTCTTTCTTTCTTTTCCTTGATCTTTGAACCAGTTAAAATGGCCAAATGCCATCTTTGGATGAAATATTTAGAAATCTATCACTGTTTATGAAATATTTAACAATTTACCACTGTTTTGAAATTCGAGTTCATGAAACTTTAGTTCTACATAAAACTTGAGTTTATGAAAATCGACTTCCAGAAAAATATGATGTGGTGGCTTAAGTTGATCTGGTATTTTATAATTTAAATGCCCACGTGGAACTCGAGTTTTAAAAAATTTGAGTTCCCTCTAATAAGAAACTTGAGCTCTTGAAGCTTGAGCTCCTTTAAAAATTGATTTGGCCTTATGCGCGTGGGATATGCTGAAGTGAAGAAAAGTTGAAGGAAAAGAAGAAAAGAATTTGACTAAAGAAAGCACAAGTGTGGGACACGTTGAACTCGAGTTCCAATAAGAGTGAAAGAGAAAGGAAGGATGATGCCCATACCCTTTAAGGTATAATTAAATCGTACCCTTCAGGTGTGTGCAAGTGTAGTGAAGGATAGGTGAAGTGTAGTAAAGAAAGAAAGGATGATGCCTAAGCCGCATGACTTGTGAAATGAAGTGTCTCACAGGTGAAGCAAAGTGTGTAACTAAAAAGCACAAGTCAGACATAGTGTGAAGTAAGGTGTTGTAAAAGTTGTCTAGAAGTAAGGTGTCTTAAAAGTTCTGTTTAGTTTAGTTTAGTTTTATGGTACTCAAGTTTTATAAACTCGAGTAACACATTACAAGTAACTTAAGATTTGCAAACTTGAGTTCCACATGACATTTTTTAATTAAAATAATCCATGTCAGTGGGTGCCATTGTGGCAGTTTTTATGAAACTTGAGTTTTTGAAACTCAAGTTACATGTTAAACTTAAGTTTCATGAACTCTAATTTTAAAATTGTGGTAGATTGCTCAATATTTCACAAACAGTGGTAGATTGCTAAATATTTCAACCAAAGATTGTATTTGGCCATTTTGGCCTCTTTGAACCCACACCCGTAAATAGAATTTAATAGATTATTCAATCGAATTCAAACATATATGATTATATTGACCATATAAAATACAAATAATTTTATATTTTTCCTAGATAATTAAATTTAATATTATGCTGTGTTTGAATTTAATTAAGAAACCTAATGTAATTTACCTAAGGAATCATACCTATTTTTTAACCCTAAAATAAAAAAGAGTCCACCTATGTTTTATCCCTAAAATAGAAGAGAGTCCACGGATAGTATTTTGCAAATATAAGCACTGCAATGTAAAAAGCCAAACCAATAGTAGTAGAAACAAAATTTCTTAGTCCATTAAAAAAAAAAAAAAAAAACCGTCTTTATTTTATTTTCACATCCAGGTTTTGGTTTAGAGGAAAATATTGAATTTTTCTCATTTCAATGCTTTGGTAGGTATAAAAATGTTATTTTCCTTTTGTGTTTGATAGTAAAAAAATTGAAATTTCCTTATTCCAAATATATATATATATATATAGTGTTTGTATGTTTATCGAGTTTCAGAAAAATTATATTGATATTTTTTTGAATTTTTAATATAATATGCATTATATGATTTCAAGCATTTAATGCATTAAAATTATCTTAAGGTTTGCTATCAACATCAAACTACCCTCCCATTACAATTCCTCTCATTCTTTCTTACTAGTAAGTTGCCCGTGCGATGCATGGATAATTTTTTGATATTTTATGTAAGACAGTTTTGAATAATATTGTACATATATTATAAAGAAAAAATAAACTAAATTATAGTAAAGAACCATATACATTTTGAGATGTTAAAATTAGTTTAGTAGTTTCAATGTATATTTGTAACCTTCTTAAGGTAAGATTAATTTTTTTTTAATCATGAAATTAACCAAAGATAAATGCAAAAGAATAACAGGACCATGAAAATCAATTAATTTGTGTTGTGTTCACAAATTTCATACTATAAAATGAAAGTATGTCCAACTCTCTTACCATCTTCTACTCATTGATAGTGTGACATTAAGATATAATGTGGGCAAATGTGTATGCATATATCTTATAGATGATTTAAAATTAAATCATGGTAAAATATGGCTTTACATTGCATACTAAATATTCTCTCTACTTATATACCTAAAACAAAAATTATCCAACTAAATTACCAAAACCTAAATCATATTTAAGCCCTTTATTTTAAAAAGAAAAAGGAAAAAAAAAATACCCTTAGGAGTTTCGACATCTTGATGGTAGTGGGAGGCTTGTATAATAGAGGTGATGACCTCTTAGATTCCTCTTTCTCTCTCTTTCAAATGCTTTGATAGTCTTAAGTCTTTTATTTTGGTAATATATAGTGAAACAATACATTTTATTTAATATCCACAACATTTTTGTATCTCTCTATCTCTCTTCAGAACCTTATCTAGTTAGTTATTACTATCAGTTCTTAATTATTATTATTTTTTTTCTTTTTTTAAAATACTAAAATTGTGGGTATGCTAAAAGACAGAGAAAAATGCGGTGTAAGCTTAGTCAATTAATGAGATAATAGTAAAATAAGTTAATGTGAACTTTTACGTAACAGTAAAAAAACCTTAATGATAAACTCCACATACAAAATGTAATGGTTAGGGCTAATAAATGGTGCTTGATATTTCCTAAAAAAAGTTTGCAAGTGCTTCATTATTACAAGATGGCAAGGTAGGTGTGGTGCATATTATTCTTTTTTTTTTTTTTTTTTTTGAGAAACAGATGCTTATTATTCAATTCTGCTATTTTGTGCGGTATGAGCCATAGTGATAAAAAAAAATTTAATTGTGATTTAAAATTGTTTTTCGCTTTTTTTTTTTAAGGATATGAAAGCCGAACTAAAGACAATTGAATTTTGATAAATTAATGTATTTTTAGCAAATTTCTCTTTATTTAATCACGTTCTTTTTATGTTGATACTTACAAATGATTTCCTTAATTTCATTGAGATAATTAATTGGGTGTTTGTGATCAAGGTCTCTATATTTGGTTGTCAGAATAGAGTGGTTGAGAAAGTGTTTGATAGGTTGCTAAAATCACAAAAATGAAAAGTTATTCACGATTTGAGATAGATTAAGAAGAGAATCAAGCACAAAGGCACAATCCCTGGTGTGTGATGTGTGTGTTTAATTCAAAATAAAAATAAAAAGATAATTGTTCCACATTGTTTGAGAGAGTGTATTGTGGTATGCTTTTGTGTTAAACTCATTCCCTCTCATTTGCCTCTATGTGTGATTGTTTCTCAAAAAAAAGGACAAAAAATCAAAATGATAGAATGATAGCATAGTGGGGAAACAAATATAATTGTCAACAAAAGAATTGTGGAACGTCTATGAACAAAGAAGGAAAAAAATTGGTTTTGCATCTCCTTTTTTTTTTTTTTCCTAATATCAATATTCATGTCAAAAAGAAATAAAAATTTGAGGTTTATATGATGTGCCAAAACATTAGTATTTTACTAATCCAGCCAATTCTTTTGCCAAAGAGAAGATGGAACAAAATCCACCAAGGTTTATGATTTGCAGAATATGACACTTGTGCTAGATGGAAGCATAAATGCATTGTGCTCATTTTTCCTGAAACCAAACCATTAAAATTGGGAGATTTTTTTTTTCAATTATCTTTTGGTCACAACTTAATTTAAAACACAAAAAAACAACCACCAGCCTATTAAAATTTGAACCTTGAAAACTCATTCAACCACAAAGTCTCCATAAAATTTTGGACTAATAATGGGAATTAGAAAAACTTACCCCCACACTAAGCAATATAGAAATAACACAAAACATGGTTAGTTTTGCTTAGACAAATTTAAGCTCTATATATGGGAAATTAATATTAGGAAAGTAAGATAAAAGGGCCTCTTCATTTTCATTGATATAATGGGCATGACATGAGAGAACAAATTGTAATAAAAAAGTAACTTAAAAAAAGATAGAGAGAAAAAAAAAAAAAAAAAAGAACTAGCAAAGATTTGGTAGGACGTGTGGGCTTCAATTGTTTGGTTCCACTCACCACTGCCAAGCCTCCAATTGACCCAAATTGGATCAAAGCAAATAGTTCTTTTGGGGTTTTAATTGTGGAGAGAGAAAGATTTAAGGCTATAAACTTTTAAGATGGGGCAAAAGAAATATGAGTTACCTTTTGTTGGTTAGTCCATTTAGGGAAAAAAAAAAATCAAACACATAGCAAATCATCAAATATTGTCGAATGCAGCCAAAGGCACCCACCCAAACAACATATCAATATATCAGAAGAAATAGAAGAGAGATAAAAAGATAGAAAAAAGGTCACTTACAGTTGTTGCTTGAAAAACAGTCAATGAGTGGGAGAGATCTTGGTGATTTGTTTCCAAGCCAACCTTGCCATAGGTAAACAAATGTCACAAAATTGAACATATAATTAGAATTGGGTTTTAATTTTTACGTAAATAAAGTGGTATAATTTTGTTTCTGGCAATATAGAGATGAGTTTCTTATTCATAAGGAAACCAAAACACAAGTAATAGGGACTACCCTAGATAATAATTGAGGGACCTCAACCATCACAAACTGGCAAAAAAACTCCCCATTCTTCTAGATCATAATTTGTGTAAAATAAATGAAATGTTGAATTGGCACCTTAACTTTCTCACTGCAATCGAAAGCTTCATAATAGACTTGTTCAAATGCTTACAATTAATCATTAAATAGATAGATAAGCACTTGATAGAACCACAATTGAATGAAAAAAAAATCTCACCAATCTTTGTTTATCCTATGAGCAACACATAAAATAACTATTTTTCATTCACCAACAATCATGTAGTCTAAATCCCAAAACTTCATAGCAATTGAATCAACAACCGTGGAAAAAGATAGCTAACATAATCAAAAGAGACAAAAGAGAAAGTACCTTTAATATAAAGGCTTTGAAAGCCTTTTCAGAATTTTGGGTCGCAATTGCTAATAGAACGAAACCCAGGATCAGCTGATTAAAGCCAAAAGTGATGGGATTTTCAATAGAAATTAATGCCATAAAATACCAAATGATTAAACATTGAACTGGAATTGTGAATCCAGAAAGAACAGAGTTGTCAAACAAAGCAGCTTAGCATAGGGAAAACCAATTACACATGGATAGACACATCTAAGGCTGGTTACCACAAATCTATTGAAAAAAAAAAACATGGGAGGAAAAGAGGAAAAACTTACCTTGAGTTGCTACTGGTAAAAAAATGAGAGAGGAAAGAGAGATTGAAAATCTTAAAGGAATTTTTACCAGGTGGCATCTGAAGCATTTGAAGAATTCAAAGAGTCAGGTGAAAAAGGATGTCATATTATTTATTATCATTAACTAATCCTCATCATTTACATAAGCTATTAAAGATGGGCTTGGGTATTTATGATGAATGGTGTTTAAGTAGTAGGGAAGAATGGCACGAAGAAGTTAACAGGAAAGGCTAAACGAAACATTAGAGTGCCACATGGCAGAATCTCATACTCTTTTGCATAAGGTTGCATAAGGTCTCTGCTTTTATATATATATTGATTTATTGATTGATTTTTATCCAAATGAGAGACAAGTGTTAAATTAAAAATCTAAAAGTATTATCTGTTTGAGATTTGTTTATTTTGTTGAAACTAAAATTTTTTTATTAAAAGTACTGTAGCTAATAAAAGTTAACTCAAATAGTACACTGAAACTCGTAAATAGTATTAAAAAATATAATAAAACCTATAAATAGTAACAAAAATAAGGTAAATAGTAAAATAAGTTAGCAAAAAATAATTTGTCAAACACCAGCTAAACCGGCCATCTCAAAGCCTAATTTATTTATCTCCCAACCAATCCCTTCAGCAACCGACCGGACCACCAGCAGCAAGTTTCCATGGCAGTCCCATCACCGTCGACACTGCAAGATGTTTGCCCTATAATAAATTTGGATTTCTATGGTTTTGCAGCTAACAAATCCGTCAGAGAAACCAACTTACAAATCCATGATTCTGTGTTTCTCTTTTTGTCCATTTCGTCTTCGTTTTCTTTGAACGTTTTCATTCATTCATTAGATATTTCTTCTTGTCCACTTTTTATAACCGAAAATCAAGCAATTAAAAATAAGTGGCGAATAGGTACAATTTGGGTGAAATCCAACCACTGGCCAAGATGACAGCCATTAAAATAACCTTAGTGGAAAGACATCATTCGTTTCAGTAGTATTGGGGATTAATTATCCTTGAAAGTGGAGTAATCCAAAAAAGCTTGACCCGGAGCTTTCCTTGAAAGTGGCGAAGCATTGTTGGCAGTGAACAGCAGAAACCTTGGTCTATGGGCGGCGGTGGATTTGCCACAGGACAGGAAGTTGTTGGTGCTTCGATGGGTTTGCCAAGAGAAATGGGTTGCTGAATGGTTAAGTTGAGAGAGAGAGAGATAATTTGGGTTTTTGACACGGTCTTCCATCAGAATAAAAATTGGATAAAATGGGAGGGATTTTAATGGAAGGGAATATTGCTGCTAGTGTGGACATCTTGGCATTGAATTGTGTTTATAGTATTATTTCAATGCTACATTCTACAACATATAAAAGAAATATGGTATTCAAATAAATAAACTTAATCATCGCATCTTCTATTTGGCCCCTTCAATCTCTAATTTCTGGCTCCGCCATTAGTCACGTACGTTTGAATTATTGAGTGTGTGTCAGTGATTAGAAGGTGGAAATCAAATTGATTAGATTATGAGTTTGGATTTGGATCTGCGGTTAGGGGTGATTAGTGGCTGCAAATTGCTGTATTTTTAATCTCGCAAGGATTCTTGTCTCATGGAAATCCTTCTTTTGAACACACATACTCTCATTGACGTACACCATTATTTGAGTGTATTATTTTATTTTTCCTTCTACTAAACTCAGTTTGCATGGCATATTCATTATATAACATACTAGTATGTAATCCATGCTACCGCACGAAAATTGATATAATTTAATAAAACAATGGAAATAAATATATTGCATTTTATTATTTAAGTGATACTATTGGTTTTGTTTTTTTTTTTTATTTTTATTAATCATGAGTTTAGTCATGTTTAATAAATCTTAGAATTATGTAATTTTTTAACAAATATTTTTATCCTACAAAATTCTAAAGAAAGAATGCTACATAGACATATATATTCAATGTTGATTCATACACGGTACATATAGTTATGATTAAGTTACTTTATCACAAACCATTTTTAGCAAAATATTTTAATCAATTAAATGTGAATCTCATAGCATGCATCTCATAATAATATATAACAATAAAATAACGTGAATCTCATTAAAAAAAAATTAATTAATTAAAAATACTAAAATTATGAGCATAAAACGTAAAGACAAACAAATAGGATAAGTTCTAATTGTATATATGATCTGCAAAACAGCTTGAGTTCATGTCTTCGCCAATTGTATATAAGTCTGAGTTTTGAGATCCAAGATCTATGAGTAAAGATCTAAGAAGACTGTGGTTCAATTTTGAGAAGATTCCCATATTTAATAACTTAAAAAAAAAAAACTATAAATCCAAAGTCTACCTTTGCAATAAACACTATATATTTCTTTAACACTCCAAAGAAAAAAAAAAAGATCTCATCATCAATCCTTTAAACCAAAAATTCTTGAGAGAAAGAGATTGAGAACATAGGACGAAAATAAATAGATCTAATGAAAATAGAGAGTGAGAGCTAGATTATAAACCCCATAAAACTTGCAAACAAAAAATAATAATAAAAAAAAAATCATATCTAATTAACAATTACCTTGCATATGAAGCTTGCCTTTGTAAAGAAGATTTATAATTGATATGCAAAACAGAGTGAGAGAAAGAGAGATTAGACTGAATTTTGCAGAGATGGAACGAAACCAAAAAAAAAAAAAAAATTCTTAATAAAACAGATTTAGTAGAGAAGTAGAAATTGAATTTTGCAGAGAGAGAGAGAGGAGGTTCGGATGAATATGAGTAAGTGGAGGCGTGTTTCTTCTTCTTTTTTTTTTGAGAAAAAATACATGAAATCAAAAAATTACAATGGGAACCTATGGAAAACCTTTTCTTATATAAGATACAGAAATACTCAAATATATGCATCATGATACCGAGAGATTCTTTTCAAATTCCTTATCAAATTTCATAACATTCATTGAACAATAGGAGAGATGTATTGGAGAAGGGAAAATGAACCTTGAAATATGCAAATGTGGGGAGATGAACCTTGAAACACGCAGGTGTGATGAACCTTGACACATGGCACAAAATTAGGATTCTAATTTAGAATTGCAATTGGAGTTTCACTTTGTTTCACCTATTATATATATATATATATATATATATATATATATAGATAAGCTTCCTTTTCATTGTTCACAATCATTCCAAGTAAATTTTTCCTTATGCTAGTCTTTGTAGTGTCATCTTCTTATTTTCAACAGCATCTATATGTTAAATATTTCACAAATATGAACATACTTAGAAAAAAAAAAAAAAAAAAAACCGAATATAAGAAATAAAAACAACTAACTATTTACATTTTTCACATCAAGATATTATTATAATAAAAGAGTATAGCCTTGAAATAACTACTAGATCTTATCAACATCTCCAAAAAAATATTAGATGTGATATCTAGCTTGTGCCATCTACAAAAATAACATCATTTTGATTTGTAGTGTTTGACTAGATATGAGGTTGTTAAATAAGGCAGTGTGTATGATTCTATGTAAATTAAATTTCAAACAAGGTTGTTAAGTAAGGTAGAGTGTATGATTCTATGTAAATTAAATCTGTAGGCTCTAGTCTCGACCAAACAAGAAAACTAAAGATGAATTGTAACCCAAAAAGTAGAAGCAATAGCACTGGACAATCAAATAGTGGCAGGCAAAGGAAAAGCATATCTAGTCAAATGCAACAAATCAAAACTAGAATATAAATTAAAATGAAGGCATTTGAGTGTCCAGTGCAGTACGAAAGCTACGAAGGCCGTGCATGATCCTATGTAAATTAAAACTAAAATGACAACACTAAAGGAAAAGCATACCTTCATCAACCATTAACAAAAGCGTACCTCCATCAGCCATTTGAGTGTCTCTTGGTGCAGTGTAGTAAGAACTAAGAATCAAGAATTGTATTCTCTGTTATGGTAGAATGAAACACAAACAACTTTTTCACCTTAACATTAGCCGTTAAAGATGAAGGAAGTTTTCCCTCTTTTTCTTTTGAGAGCGCTTAAACAATGAAGTTTTCCCTCTTAATTTTTTACTGTTTACATGATTCTCTTTTAATTTTGATTTTAAACAGATAGCGTTTAAATGTGTTTATTTTTTACTTTAATTTTTATCATAAAATGAGTCAGCAAAATTTTAAACAAGTAGGAGTCTTTTAGTAGAATGGTAGACTGCTAGGCAAAAATGACATGATCCATCATGAGGACCTCATAATTTCTCCTCGACTAAGGGTCCCTTTCAACTATTTATTCAGTATATTAAACTTAGTTTGAGCTTTATAATTTAGCTCCTTTCCCTTTTCAAAATATGTTTATCCGAACTTTTATTGAGGTTGCTTAGGAGATTTTCAATAAATAAGCTCGATCATGAATTCATGATGGTTATAGATTTTGAAGGGGTCCACTGTCCAGAGCTCAAATCCAAGCACAACCCAATAACCGAAATTATTACAAAAACCAATGCACTGGAACGATCCTTCTCTTATGGAGTGTTTTTAAATTACCACGTAATTTTTGTGGGATCATTTTGCTTGATTGATGTTCTAATTAAACGGGGTTGTGATTTTAAGGAGGATTCGAGCAAAATAAAATATGGATCTAAGATGTCATCGGATTAAACTGAGTGCATGCGTGTGTTTGAATAGACCTATAAATTCGACTGCCCCACTTGAAAAAAAAAATTAAGAACATTAAGAATAAAAATCTTTTAGTGTCAAAATTTTCCTTTTTTATTTTATAATTTTGGATAAATTTGTTTAAAGACAGGGATTAGTAGGAAAGTGTCCTATTTTATAGGCATTTTAAGTGGAGTTGGAGATACATTTTTACCAGATTATCCTCAAGTCTTTTCCTTATTAAACATAGGGTTTATGGATATTTCTAAAGCACATAAAAATTCAGTCAAAAAAAGAGAATCTTGTTATAGATAATATAGATTTAAATATTTAATTTTATATTAGCCCATTTCATAGAGTAATATTAAATTTTCTATATTAATTAATAGATGAAATAGTAATGACATTTCTTATCAATATGATGTGCAATTTCGAAATATAAATATTTTCAATATCAGATCTACTTTTTTAAGTTTAGAAAAATGTTATATCCACAACATCTTCACAATATTAACACAACAAATCCTAAGTGGTGGGTTATTATTGATTGTTATAAGTGGGTAAAAATGTCATTTAATTTGTAAATTTAAATTAGAACTAATAACAATTTACCAGTTATGATTTTTTGTGAAAAATGTTGTGGGCGTAACTCTTCTATTAATTTTTTTTTAGTATATTTTTTCCTAATTTTTTTTATTATTAAAGCTTCACACATATAAAAAAGTGTCAATCTACTAATAGATGAAATAGTAATGTCATTCTTTACTAGTAATTGTACTCAATTTTGGTAGAAACCCTATCGTAGTAAATGGCATTACTTGTCATCGGATTGAATTGAGTGTATGTGTGTGTTAATGACATAGTTTTAAAAACCGGACCGGACCGGCCGGTCCGACAGGTTCAACCGAGAACTGGCTTTCAATCCGGTCCGGTTATGGTATAAAACCAAAAATAGCTTTACAACCGGTAAATAGTAAAAACCAGCTGATTCAACTGAAAAATCGGGAACCGGCGTGGTCGAACTAGTTATGACCGGTTGGGTTGAAAACTTAAAAACTAGGTTCCCGTTCCACCAACACGCCATTTTTTTTCCTTTTTGGTACTTATAGGCTCAGCCATTGATGAAGCTTCAACCTCAGATATTGAGATCGCACCACTATTTGTTCTTACTCTTCTTTTTAGTCTCGCTCGCGTTGTCTCTCTACATTTTTGCCAACTGCTGTTTCTGCATTTTCCCTTTCTCTGCGTTTTTTTGATTTGTTGTTCCTGCAGTTTTCTCCTTTGAACTCTAGTTTAGAGTGTTCTGGTGTCTTTAAAGAAGATTGACAACTTGCATTCTGTCAACCACTAAATACATGCTGTCAACCACTCATTTTTAAATTCATTGGGTTTAATCAATTTTTAAATGGGTTGTCTTTGCACTCTTCTAGCTTTTGTTTATTCTTTATTTTTAAAATTTGACTAACACATGCTGTCAAGTGTCAATTGTCAACCACTCTGTTTAAAATTTTATTGGGCTTTGTAGTTTGTACTTTATTTAATCATTTTTTTAATTCTTTATCCGGCCACTCCTCTAGCTTTTGTTTATTTTTTATTTTAAAAATTTTCTTAAATAGTTGAATATTCAAATGGGATTTGGCATATACAATTTATTAGATAGTCAAATGGGCTTAAGCATAACTTGACATAATTTATATCTAAAAATATGTCTAAATATAAAATTTAATGAATTATTTCATTATCGTACCCCCACCGTGTCGTCCTTTTATTTTTCAAAAATTGTCGTTCTTCCATGTCCATACTCATGTCGTATCCTTACTCGTGTCTGTGTCGATGCAACTTAGCTTAAAACTACACCGTTTTTTGACTTTTTCCCAACCTTAAACTATGTCGTTTTGGACAGGAACCTAAAAACATAATATTTAAGTTTATTATGTTAAGGATGATTGTTTTGTAATGTTATTATATTAAATTATTTAAAAAGATGTTATATATTGTATTTTTTTCAAGGAAACATATTTATTACTATTGGTTTGTTAGTTTTAGTATGTTAAAAAATTATTAGTTATTTATATAATTTAAATAAATAATAATTAAATTATTTATGCCATCACCGGTTCGACCGATGGTCGAACCCCGATCCGACCAGAAAACCGGTAATTAGTTCCTTTTCCGGTTCTTTCACTATACCGGTTTTTAAAACCTTGGTTAATGACATTACTTGGATCTAAGAAAGTATGTTAATGATGTGCAATTTTGAAACATAAAGAATTTCAATGTCAATCTACTTTGTAAGTTGACATTGTAAGTTCATTGTAAAATTTTTCCTAATTATTTATTTTATTATCAAAGATTTATATAATTAGCTATACTTTTAGGTGATTTAACTTTATTTCCGTTTCATTTATAACAACTGTACACTTTTTTTTTCTTCTTTTGTGGTATTATCATACTAGACTAATAGAATTAAACATTTTTATATACTTAAGCATTATGTATTATTCTTCTCAAAAAAGTATTTTGTATTGTTCAATTTTTATTTTATACAATTTTTTGTTATTTTATTTTTATAGAAAGAAAGAAAGAAAGAAAGAAATAAGTCAAAAGGTATGCATATATATATATATATATATATATTGTATGTAAAAAAAAAAAAAAAGGTTTTGGGGTTATTTTCTAATGATGCCAAAAATCGTCAGTGAGTCGCACGGTCCTCACGTGCTCTAAATAGAGCTTGCGAAACAGAAACAAAGAAAACCTTGTAGAGAGTACTGGTGTGATACCGACCAGATACCCTCTGAAGGTTAAGTTAGAGAACTTTCACAACTCTAGAATATCAGAGTTGGGGTAAATTATGCGTACCTTGGTTTGTATGAGTTTTGGGGTTCTTATAGTAGCGTAGAGCTGGTATTCGTTTCTTGGCAGAGAGTGTCTTTCCTTGTAGGATCATAACTACACGTAATTGGCGAGATCCTTTCCTTATAGGGATTCCCTTGATTAGGGTTAATCGTGGGGTGCAAGATATTTCCTTGTATAGATATCCGTGGGGGTCAAGCAAGGCCATGCTGGACTCGTCATGCTCTTTATTCCCGTTGGCTTCTTTTACTCCCGTCATCCTGGGAATCCCCGTCGTCTCATGTAGATATCGTTGGGTATTAAGGTGATGTCGTCGACAATTCCACACTACTTCATACACATATGAAACTGGCGGGCTCAACGGATTCATCAACTTCTTCTATTTCTTCCTAAAACCACTCTTGTCAACTGCCCCCTACTCTATGGCTCTGCCAGACTTAACTGACGGGTCATGGAGTGTAGCTTTCCTTTTGTTATTTATCCGTTGGAAAAAGGGGTGCTCATTAGTGGCTTCTTTGAGCAAATTTTATTTAATGCTAGGACACATGGCATAGGCTGATTAGCCTCATTTCCCATGCTCTTTCGCCCTATATATAGTTCACCACCTCTTCTCATTTTCCTTTATTTCATCTTTGCTAATCTTAAGAGAGTGAGCTGTCATTTCATCAACTTTTGCTGCCGTCAACTTGCTGACCCTGTCACCTTCACAAAATCGTCTACTATTCTTGTAAGTTCTCTCCTCCTCTCATTCCTTTTTTATTTTCGTTTTCCTAGTTGATCGTCACTTTTATAGAGAGACCCATCAAATAGGCTCTTAGAATGCCTCCGTCGCTTGTAGGTGAATAGATGTTAGGTGATAGAGAAGCGACGAGTGAGAAGTCGTCGTTAGTCCGTGAGGGAGCGGGCTACTATGAAGTCTACCCGTCAGGTCATGGGCCTGAGGAGGGCTTATCCTGATGGTTAGAGAGGAAACTGTCTGCCTAATCTCTTGATGATGTGGAGGAAAGTTATAATGGAGAGGAATAAAGAAAGGGAGGAGAGGATGAGGAGAATGAGGAAGGTTGTGAGGGAGAGGATGACGAGGATGAGGGTGAGAGCGACAAGAGAGCTTCTATGAGAGGAAGTTCAGGAAGACCAGGGGATGGTCATACCCATCCCTTCATCCTTCTCGTGATATGGACTGTCAATGATTTTAAGCCGACAATGACAACCAAAATTTTTAATAACTTAAGGGACCGTTACCAAATCCCTGATAACATTCCAATCCGTTTGCCTGGGAAGTATGAAAAGTGCTACTTTGGAAAGACCGAGAATGTCGGCATGTATGACGCCATGTTCATGGTAGGATTGAGATTGCCTTTGACGGCATTACCCCATTAATTGGCCATTTTCCTTAGTCTATTCACCAGCCAAATTGCCCCACATGCTTGAAGGATATTCATAGGGGCTGAAATCCTCTAAGGTCGTCTTAGTGGGGAAAATAGTTAACTTTCTCTAGACGAGTTCTTTTGGTGCTACAGACCTCAACATATCTCCTCGTCTCAGGGGATATATCATTTTGCAGCGAGGAAGAAGACACTTAGACCGGTGTCGGATATGCCTAACTCTACAAGAAATTGGAAGGGTAGATACTTTTTTATTCAAGGGATGGACTAGGTATGCCGTCAGGAAGAATGGGTGACGATGTCTTATGGTTTTGACAATACTTGGGGTATTGTCAAGGATTCAGGTTTAGCATCGTCTGTCCTTTCAATTTTTCTTTATTTATTTGTCTAAGTGTTTAACGTCATCTGCTTTTTCTCTTTTTTCAGCTAGTGTTTGTCCACGTATAACTGATAACCATGAGGTTTTCATCTGGCAGGTTCTTGAGATACCCTTTAACAAGAGGAAGTGCAGGGACCTAATCACCCTTGATATATTGTACGCTTATTGTGGTGGTTCTGTGCAGATGCCTGCAGCTCATATATTAAATGCATACTCCCGACGACGTAATTTCCTATTCCTTTGCTTCTTTCTTCCTGTTGTTCTTATTTTCGTCTACTTATCTAACGTTCGTCCCTTACCCTTTGTAGAAATGGAGGCAGCGAGGCAAAGAGCCTTGGTGAGGGCGTCAGCCGTAGCGCGTAAGTAGAAGGAAAAGGAGGTGGCCTCCTTGTCAACTCCTAAGGGCGTCGGCAAGGGAACGTCTAAGCAGAAGAGTGACAGGAAGGATGACTAACCGCTCAAAAAAGGACCAGGTGTTCCTGTTGTTGACAAACAGCCAAAGCAGCCATCGGCTCCTAAGCCCAGCCATAGAGCTAGTAAAGGTTTAATGACGTTAGTTGGTCCCATCACCCAAGGAACTGTATGTCGTCTTTTCACGCATAAGGAACATGCTGTTGAGATAGTTGAGTATATCATCAAGGAGACGAACTTGGACCGTTGTGCTGAGCAGTTGACGGAAGACCTAGGGGCGTCAAGTCTCTTTGACCTAGCTAGGGTATGTTTTTCTCATACTTTATTTTATTTCGTATTTTCTTCCCTTGCTGATGGTTGTTTTTGTTTCTAGGCGTCTGTGCACATAAAGGCACTCCAAGACAGGTGCGTCGTCGGAGAAGGAGTGATCCGTCGGGTCACCGTTCACCTGGCTTGTGACCACCTGAGAATCACAATACACAACCATGTTCATGGCCCCTGTGGCTTTAGCGAGATCCAGTCCTGCCACTAGAGTCTCGTATTTCGCTTTATTGTTGGTTGCAGGGAAGTCGAGATGAACCGTACACTCGATCTCATCCCCTGTTGGAGAACTAAGCACTATGCTTGTTCCATTTGCCTACTTGTTAGACGATCCGTTTGTGTGAATACTCCATTGGGGATGTTCTCCTATCCCCTGGCCTTCCATGTTGGTGAATTCCGCAACGAAGTCAGCGACCACTTGTCCCTCTATGGCAATACGCAGGCGGTACTGTACGTCGAATTCAATTAACTTTATTACCCAAAGTGCCATCTGTTCAGCTGCTTCAAGGTTACATATTGCCCGACGTAGAGGCTTATTTGTCAGAACGACCACAATATGGACCTGGAAGTATGGTTTGAGCTTACAGGCTGCATAACTAAAGTAAAGACGAGATTTTCCATGGGTGGGTACCTCTCCTCTGTGCCACGGAGTGCCCGGCCTGTGTAGTACATGGGCTTCTGTGCCCCGCCTTCTTCTTTGATTAAGGTCGCACTGACTGGAGTTGAGGAGACGGTTAGATAGAGAAATAGGTCTTCCCTTGGCTGAGAGAGACTTAGCAACGGGGGGGAGGAGAGGTATGTTTTTAGATCACCAAAAGATTGTTGGCATTTAAGCATCCATTCAAAGTACTTCTTTAGCATGCAGAAGAAAGGTAGAAAATTGTCCGCCGCCCTTGAAACGAACCTGTTTAGTGCAGCTACCTTGCCATTGAGGCATTGCACTTCTTTTGTGTTCCTTGGTTATGCCATCTCCATTATGGCTTGGATCTTGTCTGGGTTGATTTCGATACCTCTCTGAGACACCATGAACCCTAAGAATTTTCCAGCCGTCACCTCAAATGCGCATTTGCTTGGATTGAGCTTCATGTTGTAAGAGCGGAAGGTGTCAAAGGTCTTCTTTCGTCTAAATGATCGTTCTTCCTTCGGCTTTTCACTAGCATGTCGTCCACGTAAACTTGGACATTTCTTCCAATTTGAGGTGCAAATATTTTGTTCATGAGCCTCTGATACATTGCACCCACGTCTTAAGACCAAACGACATTACCTTATAGCAGAAGAGGCCTTGGCTGGTGACGAACGAAGTTTTCTCCTAGTCAACTTCGTCCAATTTGATCTGGTTGTAACCAAAAAATGCATCGATGAAGCTTAATAACTGATGTCTTGCCGTTGAGTTCATTAGGATGTTAACCCACGGGAGGGGGTAGCTATCCTTAAGGCACGCCTCATTCAAGTCCGTGAAATTTACACATATCCTCCATTTTTTGTTGGCTTTTTTAACCATCACAGCATTGGCCAGCCAATCGGGGTAGTACACCTCCCTAATGAACTTTACATCTTGCAATTTGCAGACTTCTTCCGCTATAGGCCGATCTCATTCTTGGGCAAACACTCATTTCTTCTAACGGATTGGGGGGAAAAAGGGTGACATATTTAACCTGTGCACCATGACTAAAAGGTCGATCCTAGGCATGTCTTCATGACTCCAAGCAAAGATGTCCTGGTTTTTTCTTAGGTATGTCGTGAGCGCTTGACAGACTAGCAAACTAGCGAGGGTGCCGATCCTAGTCGTTTGCTTGGGCCTAGAGTTATTGAGAAGTATCTCCTCCAATCCTTCAATGGGCTCTGCGACCGCCCTCTGTTCTTCGATGTTCATGGTTTGCAAGTGGCCGTCCATCTCCAACATTGCTATGTAGCACTCTCGTGCTGCCATTTGGTCCCCACATACCTCTCCTAATCCATACTTAGTGGGGAATTTGATCATCAGGTTATAGGTTGAAGTCATGGCCTTTCATGAGTTGAGCGTAGGTCGGTCCAATATGGCATTGTAGGCAGATAAGCAATTGACATCGAGGAATGTAGCATTCTTAGTAATTTGCTGAGGGTAATCGTCGACCGTCACAGGCAATGACAGCACTGAAAGGGTATGCCCTCGTTCCTTCAAACCCAATGAGTAGCGCATTGGCTGGTATGAGTTACTCTCTCTTGATCCTCATCTATTGGAATGCCAGGTAGTAGAGGATATTAGTAAAGCTTCCATTATCAACCAGGACTCGGTGGGTATTGTCGTCCCCTACCCGAATATTAACAATGAGTGCATCGTTGTGTGGGTGGTGGAGACATCGAGGGTCTTCTTCAAAGAAGCTAATTGTAGGGTTGTCGACTCGCACCATTTTTGGGACGAAGCCTGTCAACTAGACCTTCTAAACCATCCTAAGGTAGGTCGCCTTCTTGGATGAACCTGAAGCCGGGGTGCCCCCTACAATCATCCTTAAATCATCCTTATGTTCCTTGTAGGTAGCTTGGGGCGCTCGTTATCCCTTCTTGCAACCTACTCCTGTGGTGGATCTGCCCTTTCTTTGCTAACGAATCACTGTAGTTTCCCTTGTCTAATAAAGGCTTTAATCTATTGCTTCAGGTCATAACATTCAAATGTGTCGTGACCATGGTGCCGATGAAAACGGCAATATTTGTCTCTGGACCTCTTGCTAGGATCTCCCTTTAACTTGCCAGGCCACATCAAGGTCATGTCATCCTTGATTTGCATCAACACCTGATCAATCGGGGCAGTCAGTGGGGTGAAGTTGGTGAACCTTCCAGATATGGTCTCTACTTATCATGGCTGAATTAATACCTTGTAATCTTTTATTACAATACGATCAAAGTATCACATAAACATGCACTTCCTCTTCTTATCAAGTCACTTATCCCTTTCAACAACCATATAAATCTCCCGAACTTAAATTTCACAGTTTAGAATTGTAAGGTTTAACACATGGGATGTCTAGTGGTTTTTTGGCTTCATGGCTAGACTCTTTATTTTCACAATGTGCTTAGCCACCATTTTTATTTTTCTAGGATTTTTTAGGTTCCTTCATTAAAAAAATTACATGTTAAACAAGTCAGTTTCCATTCTTGAACGCAATACACCCATATTTCAACTTCTCAATACTTGAAGGATAATGTATTACACCCTTTTAATTCTTAATTGTATGTATATAATGAAGCGAGAACTTTAAACGAATCCAATAGTTTTGATTTTAGAAAACTACTTTCATGAAAAGGCATATTTATCATAAATATCGAGCTCGCGAATATCAAATCAATTGGATTTATACAAACTACACCAATTATATCACAAATGAAATATTATTTTTATTTGTTTTGATTATTCAAAAGTTGGGGGGAGGGGAAATTTAAACACTAGACGTCTCCATTATAAACACCAAGAATTGTCAATTGAGCTACAAAGCTCTTGGCATCTCAAATGAAATACTTATACGCTTAGTTTTTGGAATTCTTATGGCATAAAGTAAAATGTCCTTCATGGCCACTATCATAATTCCTTGATTAATAATGTAAATGATGAGATTCACATGTATATGTAAAAAAGATATTCGGAGTACGTTATTCATAACACAAATGTACTATAACCCTCTCACCAGATATTCATACAAGATGTCAACATTCACATTAAGTTTGAATTGCATTGAATACTTTGCTACAAGCCTTGTAGCAACTGAATCATATTAAAACGATTTGACCACCATCCATATCAAGATTGGAATTGTCAATTGTGTGCTATGGGACAGATTATTATATTAGTCTTTGGTACGAGTAAAATAAGCTTACATATGACCCAGGAGAACAAAATCCTTGTTATCCTACCACATATTGTTCTTTTGTCATAATCTTCTTGTGTTTCTACTGTATTTGTAGGTGGATCGTCATTTTATAAGATTGTTTCGCAATCTCTCCATAACGAAAAAAAGTCTGGGGGTAATGAAGTTGCGACAAAGGCATTGCAAGCTAAGATAAGCAAAATGGAGGAAGAAATCAAAGAATGCAAGAATTAATTGGACGAGCAGAGATACATAAGTCTTTTGCAGATTTCAAGCCAGAGAAGATCTCTTCCTTTGAATCAAATGTGGATATATATATATATATAAAACCAGATGTGATCAGAGTCTTCATGATGAAGGAATCTATAGGTAGGCAATCTTTGGATGATTTGATAGTTCCTACCATCTTAATAATTAGGAAGAATTCTAAGTAGAAGGCAATTTCATTTCAAGGAGACAAGATGGGTGGAGTGATGAAATAATTGTTAACTATTGGGATGATAAATGTTTTTATGTCTCAGATTTTGTGTAATTATTGTGGAACTCACCTTCTCACCCTCTCTTGGTGTTTTTTTTTTTAGTTGTGGCAGAATTGGGTGTGATTAGGAATGATATTCGCTGTTAAGTATTGGAGTGATGAATTTATTATTAAGAATTTGAATAATAAGGATTTGTATGTCATAGATTTTGCAATTTTGTGTAATTTTTCTTCCCTCTCTCTCTCTCTCTCTCTCCCTAAACCACCTCTTTGGCCTTTGTTTCAATGTGGCAGAATTGGGTGATTAGGAATGATATATGTTGTTAATATACTAATTTTTAAGGCTAAATTTGCAAACCACACTCTTAAAGTTTGGGGGTGTTTAGATTTTACACTTTAAAATTTCAGAATTTAAATTGTACCCTTTGAATCTATATTATGTTTGCATCAGCTGCCCATCCAATTTTTGACCTCCACAAATCAACATTACCCCAGCATGGCAATTAATTTCCCAGCATCTTCCACTAAAGTAGGTGACACCAGTTATGTCTCCCCTTGTCCTGCATTGCACTGACCTGAAAAGCAAGTCCACAAAATTTCTTCCTTACTTGCTTCTACATTTCTTAGTTTCTTCCAACCAAAAGTTTAGCATTTTTAGCAAGAACGGTTGCTTCGTGTTATCTTCCTGGCTACTCATGTGTTTTTTTTTTTTCTTCGTATGTTATTGAGAGCAGTAGCATGACTACAGTCAATCAGTCTAAATTCTAAACTTTTGTTCCTAATTTGGGGATTTGGCTTTGTTTTTGGGGAGAGAGGACTGATAAGACCTTGGATGGGATTTTGCATATGAAATTGGTGTTCTTTTTATTTGGTTTTAGATATTTATATGATTAGATGACTCATGCTTTTTATTTATTTATTTAAAATTAGTTTGTAATTTTTTATGAAGGACTCTTATATATTCTCTATTTAATTTAGCTATCTTTTTTGCCTAAAATAATTCATTTATGTAAAAGAAAAAGTTGGCCTTTCTTCTATATACTAGATCACCACTTGATTCCCTAGCCTGCTTATAGTTTTAAAATAAAACTAGCCACAGACCCGCACGTTGCGCGTGGGTTTTTATTTTTTATTTTGTTATGATCATGTTATTATTCGAAATATTTTTTAATGTATTACTACTTAAGCTGCATTATATATGTATAAACAATATATTGTAGGATTTATGATGATAGAAGGTATTGTCTTGGAATTAGATGCGAAAAGGATACAACTATACTTGGCCTTGTATTCAGTCCAGAGCTAATCAACTGTCTTCTCAAATTAGTAAAATTTAATCAACTTAAAATTAGATAGAAAGGATTTTATAAATTTGAAGTTAGCATCATGCTAGGTGAAAACTTTAGAGGACAGTAATTAAGTTGTTACAAGTCTTTATAAATAAATATTAATAATAAAAAAAAAGATCTATTCCTTTAAAGATAGAGATTAGTATTATAAATAGGATGTAGAAATTTTATTGTACTATGCTTTTTGGAAACATAATTTCTACCAAACTCGGTTGGCTAATTTGTACATTTCCAAGTCAATTGAGCACATTTTGCATGTTACATGTAGTTCTTCATTTCCATATGGGTAAGGGCATTCACGATCGCAATGACCCACTCCATTTTTCTAGCATGCTTGGTTTTTTGGGATGCGAAATGTGTTTGTTCAAAAAACTGTATATCGAAGGATTTGTCGATAGTTTTGTAGCAATTGTTTTCCATCTGGTTGGTTTAGAATTGATAATAGTAGTTGTATTCCTTCATCATGTGATTCGCATAACAACGCCATTGCCAGTCTGTACTTTGTATTTTTATCTCCTTCTATGTTTGCTTGAAGAAGGATTTCTTTTCCCATTTTAGTTTGATCTTGTACAAAATATTTGTGAGTTCTGACCCAAAAATAGTGCTTGTTTGTTTCCAGCCCTAAAGCATTGATGAATGAGTTTTTCTTCATGATTGCGAAGGAATAAGGGATTTTGGAGTAGTCCAGTTAGATTGATGTGGTGAAGAACTTTTTTCCTTTTGGTTAGCCGATTGAATCACTTGTAGCTGTTTTTAAAAAAATGAAAACACATATTAAGAAACTAATGCGTTAGAAAAAATGAACTGGTGACAAAACATGACAATAATCATATACTAAGAATTATACATGAACATTATTATCATCAAAATTGCAATATTTGATTGATGAAGTTATAATTTTTTTTTTCTTTTAGAAATATAACAATGACTATAAAATTGCGCATTACTTCATAGTAAAAAATTAATAAAAAGAGAAATTGAAACTTAGGATATATGGATCAACATTGTAATGATAAAGAAAATATATATATATATATATATATATATCCGCATCACGCTGATTATGTAACATCATTCATGTCGTTACTTTGGAATACACCATCTGTGTAATGCAAGAAACTTTAATGTGAAGGGCCATAGGCATAAAGAAAAACTCTGCATCTGTTCGGGCCCTAGGGAGTGTATAAACTTTTTTTTTTAATCGCAATATTTGATTGATGAAGCTATAAATATTTTTTGTTTTAGAAATATAACAATGACTATAGAATTGCGCACTACTTCATAGTTAAAAGTTAATAAAAAGAGAAAATTGAAACTTGGGATATATGGATCAACATTGTAATGAGAAAGAGAAAAAAAAAAAAAAATATATATATATATATATCTGAATCACACGGACTATGTAACATCATTCATGTCATGACTTTGGAATACACCATTTGTCTAATGCAGGAAACTTTAATGTGAAGGGTCGTAGGCATAAAGAAAAACTCTGCATCTGTTCGGCCGCTAGGGAGTGTATAAATTTTTTTTTTTTAATTTCAATATTTGAGTGATGAAGCTATAAATATTTTTTGTTTTAGAAATATAACGATGACTATAGAATCGTGCACTACTTCATAGTAAAAAGTTAATAAAAAGAGAAAACATAAGATTTCAATATTTTGTGCCACAATTTTGGATGTGGTTGATTGTGATTAGTAGAGAAAAAGTGGCCAGTTCATGTGAAAGTAACAACGCATGAGATTTGAATTTAAAGTTGTGTACTTGATTTTGATGTTGCCTAAAATTTTTGGCAATTGTCTTCCAACATTGGAAAATATTTCGAACAATAAATCTGTCGGTAATTCATATTGCATACTCATTTTTGTGATTGTGGAGAGTGTATTTTTATGCTATTTTTGGTGTGGATTTTTTTGTTGTTTTGTTTTGTAATTTATAGTGTTTTGATTGTTGTATGGATGAGTGATTGTTGAATTTATTTGCAATTATTTTTTTGGGTTCTATAAATCTTAAATGCTGTAAATTATGGTTGACTGTTCAGTGTTCATTTTTTTTGTTTTTGGCATATATATATATATATATATATATATATATTGTATGTGTGTATAGAAGACGAAGGCCTAAAGGTAGAAGTTGAATTAGGGTCTCCGTCAACTATAGAGTTGTTTCTGTACGTGGAATGAGTGTTCTGGAAAAAAATACTCTTGCCAAGATGTTTTATGATCACCAATAGCAAGTCAAGGGTCATTTTAAGTGTGTGAGAGAGAAAAATGAATAAATAAAAAATAGTGTTGAATTTGAATTTTGATGTGTTAAATAAGAAATGAGATGCATTGAGAGATGTAAATTAATGTGTTGAAGCATGAACTTTTTATGTTACAATATGTGCTTTCTTAGAAACACGATGCTAATGATCCTATAGATCTTCATGTTTATACTTGCATTGTAGTTTATTTTTTATTATTAATGGGCTATAATACAAAATAAATATGGTAAAAAAAATATTTGATGTAAGATTCCTTAGGTGCAGTACTTGAAAAAATAATATATCATATAGAAACATGCTACTTCCTACATTCATGCCTAGGCAAAATACAAATAATTCAAGGAAATGTTTTAGGAAGAGACCTAGGAGAATGCAACTTACAGCAATCACAAGTTCATGTCCTCTCTCTGACTTATTGATGCTTTTAGTGAGTGCCTTAATGCTACCATAACTATGAGTAAGTGGCAGGTTCTTCATACCTAGCAAAAATTGTAACATAGTTTTATTTTGATCACATGAATTTGCTAGGGGAAAAAGGGAAAAGGGGAGGGAGAGGAGGAACAAAGGATGGTCATATGGAGAAGACTAGTGATACTGCAAACATACTTCACATTTCTCAAGAACAATGTTAATAAGGCAAAATAATTTTGAAGGCACACTAATGGCATGTCAAATGAAATTTAAATCTAAATTGTGCCTAAAAATAAAAGTTCATATGTTAATCTTAAGCCTGTCCCTCCATTTCTTAATAGGAATTATTGAGCATTTATTCATAGCCATAATGCATGTTTTAATTTTAGAAGGAATCATTAGTGGAGATGCTTTAGAATAATGAACTGATGAATTAGTGGCAATACAAATAGGCAGCATCAAAATGATAGTTCTAAAAGAATATATCAGTAACGGAAAATGAGTACTCATGAGTTCTGGTTCCACTCTAGATTCCATTTTCTAAGTTTTAATTAAATTACTGAACTCTTTGAGAATTATGCAGATCTAATATCAATTGTTGGAAGTGGATATCAATCTAAGTTATACCACTATTGAGCAACATAAACAGCTCCTATTTTTGAAACGGCACTTATACAATCTCACAAACACATCAATGGCATGCTAAGGATTATGCAGCAAAATTATGCAGAATTATGCAAAAAACTTACCGCAAATATTGAAACACCAAAAACAATTTGCTTTCATTCTAAAACCCAATCCATGTTATACAATCATGAAATTGAAGGACGATCTAATATCAATTGTTGGAAATGGATATCAATCTAAATGATGTAGTATACAATGGTAAAATAAAATAGTTTTTTTGGCTGCTAAAGATTATGTAGTAAAATTATCCAGAATTATGTAGAAAGCTTACCGCAAAAATTGAAACACCAAAAATAATTTGCTTTGATTCTAATATCAATTGTTGGAAGTGGATATCAATCTAAATGATGCAGTATACAATGGACGCATTAATGAGAAGTACAATCTGATCAATTCAAGAAATGGAGTTTTACATGTTGAAATACGTTGGAAGGTGATTTGAGACATGCCACCAACACTTTATACTTCACCACTTCAAAGCCTTACATTCTTCCAATAAGCCACAACACATTAAAAAAATGAGACCTGACATATTTCCAAATAAACCAAGGTAAAATAAAATAGTTTTTTTGGTTGTAAAATTATAGCACTATTGAAACGACATTCAGGCAATCTCACAAACACATCAATGGCATGCCAAGGATGCTCGTCTAATATAAACACAAACACAAACAAACGAAAAAAAAAAAAAAAAAAAAAAAAAGGGGGTCTTATATTAATATAAACAGAGCATAAAAATTTTGCACCCAAAAAAAAGAATTGAGATGTAGAGATACCTCAACCAAAACAGGCACGTTCTGTAAGTATTTATACACTGTGTGGAAAAAAATAAAGGGAGGAAGAAAATCAAATAAGCAGCCGTTACTGCGAAACGGTAGAGAAGGAAGCTGGGTAGCTTTCAAACTCTTTGTTTTCTCACGCAATACCTGAGGGCTTCTATGTTTTTTTTCCCCCTCCCTTTAAGCTTCCTTTTACGTTACAATCTTCAAAATCACTATCTGCTCACGTTTCTGTTTGGTCACGCAAAACCTTAAACACTTCCCTTTTTTTTTTTTTTTCTTCCTTTAAATTGGCTTGAATGTTTTTTATTTTTAATTTTTTTTTCCTTTAATCTGAATTGAAAAGTCTTTGGATTGGGCTTGATAGTGGAACTAAATAAATAAGAGGTGGGCTAGATTAATTATGCAAATTGATTATAGGGTGATAGTGGAATTAAATACATAAGTAGTGGGCTGCATTTATAGGGCTGGTATTTATAGGACTGAAAATTGTAAAAATCATTTTAAAATTGAAGGAAATATATATATATATATATATTTTAAATGACGTGGCAGTTGATGTGGTGCAACGTGAGAGCGGCAGCATTAAACGATATGCTTCAGCTTTTAGTAATATATAGGTATAGATTGACAGGAAAATTGTTCTGCTGGGGTTGTCAGTTTTGAGAAAGGAACCCCCCCCCCCCGGACCCCTTTTTTTTGGGATGGACAAAAACTATTTTATAATGAAGATTTAATAATATTTTGATATTAAGACATTTAAAATTAGTTATTACTTGTTACTTGATGGAAGAAGATTTTATATGTCATAGTACCTTTGTGCATCTTTAAATTTATGAAAAAAAAAAATTACTATGAAATGAATGGTTTCCTTTTTTTTTTTTTTTTTGAGAAAAAAATGGTTTCCATTTGAAAGCAAACAGAGTGAAAAATTTCTTTATGTGGCAATTTGATTCCTTTAAGGCTATCTCTTTCTTTCTCTTCCATGTGATTTTTCTTGTATTGGTACTTTCTCCCTCTTTTATACAGTTTTCTCATATTGGTACGTTAGTTTTACCAACTTCACATATTGGACTTAGAAATACACCGATCAGCTTGCTCTGCTCTAATCTCGTTGCTATATGTCCACTTTCAAGTTCTTCTACGATATATCTGATAAGGTTATGGATGAGAACTATCAAACTCTGAGGGTTGTTTGTTTGATTTGCTTCTTTACTTGCATCATATGATCAACTTGCGCACATTTTGTGCTGCCAAATTGTGACCTCAGGAGTTTTAAAGACTTATGTAGTTCACTGATGTGCTCATAGTTAAAGGTAACCGGTCCTCTTGACTTTTGTTTCACTTTCTGAGTTATAACCATCTTCGATGCCACTTTAATCCATTGCCCTCATATGCTGCAGCTCCTAGCCCATTACCAAGTTTTTGAATGCCATAGAGGTGAATGATATATGGAAGTATGTTTAGGACAATTTAAAAATAAAATTCAAATTACCAATTTTCTTTTCCTAAGCTTTTTTTCGAATGGCACAATTGTATCTTGCTTATCTACTATTTAGTCTTTGCAACATTTAATGCCTCTGCTTTAAATGTTATTGATCCTTTGACTACGAACTTCACTGTTTTCACCAAACATACACATTTTACAGGAAGGTTTGTGGCCACTCATTATCTCCTCTTCTTTGATTAGTGTGTTTCTCCTTTATTGAATCTAAGTCTATCAAGAAGTGTGTCCTTTTCAGGCCAAGTATACTTTTTTCTTTGCAGCTGTTATGTTGTACTTAATTTCTTGTGTGCAATAAGATCTACAATTTTCATTTTAGACCTAATGAAATTGATTCCCCCCCCCCCCCCCCCCCCTCCATTCTAGTTTATGCATGTAAAAACAAACTTGTTCTATTTTGGACCTGGTTTAGGTGGTTTGCATTACTTTCTTCTCAGTGGTGTTGCATAATAGTTTTCTTGGCTGGTAAATTTTTTTTTAATGACGCAAAAGCTCACCATGACAAGGGTGTTGTAAATCTTAGATTATCAAATGTTTGAGATTATGTTCTTTCAGTCCTTTTCATACTTGGTAAGACATACTTGTTAGGTTGTTCCACCTATGTACATTGTGGTCGGTCTTATAATTTACATCTCTGATTTTCAATTAACATCAACATACGCTAAATGTTACCCGTCTCAATTAAAAATAGTAGAGCAGATGTTTGAATTATAAAGATTACTATCCTTTACTCAAAAAAAGAAAAAAAAGAAAAAAAAAAGATTATCATGCTGATTTTAATTGCACATAGAATTTTGATGGGATTTCACAAGAATCTTGAAAATCATAGCTTTTATTTTAAAAGAGCAATATTTGGGACATCACTTTTTTCAAACCTTTTTTACTTTTGCAAAAAAAAAAAAAAAAAAAAAAAAAAGCCTTTTTCATATTGAGTAATATCACTTTTACTCGAAGCACCACTAAATCACTTTTATTATGTATTATTCACAATATTCCATGTCAATAATTATTTAAAAAATTGTGGAAATTTTTTATTCTAGGTATATTGATTAGCTCAAGGAAAAAAGAAAGCAGATTCCAATAGATAGGAGCCTATTCTTAGAACCTATTGGAAAAGCAAGTCTTCATGTAATAACCGTAGGTCGTATAACTTGTCAGTGCGATGTTTGTGGTTTTGATGGAATCTACAATACTTGTTTTTGTCTCTAATTTCTGTTGGGGCATATATGGGTCGAGGCCATTACAAAGGCGACTCGTCTTTGATTTGCATCAACACCTGTTCAATGGGCATTACCAAAGGAGTAAAGTTAGTAAACCATGACCTTCAATCTAGGAGCCCTTTCTTCCTCTCAAAGGTTTGCCCTGTGCTTCATACCTCCTTCTTCTTCTCAAGGTGGTGACTCGTTCCTTTGTCCCTCTTCCTCTTACTGGTCATTTATTTTGCAATCATTGCATCCTTTGCATTCATATACTTCTAGGCTTTGTGGAGCAGTTTTGCTACTATTTTTGGTGGACTTTCGGTAATCGAAAAGAAAAAGTCCCCAGGTAACAGTCACGCCTGAAAGATAGTTAGGATGACTCGATCTTCTGCTTTGTCCACCTACAATAACTCTTTATTGCAACGAGCTACATACTGCCTTAGCAACTCTCCTTCAATCTAACAAATATTAAGGAGATGTCCAGTTGGATTCTTATGTCTCTATCCTCCAATAAAATGACAAACAAAGCCTTAATTGAGTTGCTCAAAGTTCACAATGGTACATGGGGGTATTTTGCTAAACCAAACTCTAGTTGCACCCTTTAGTGTAGTTGGAAAAGCTTTGCACATTATTTCATCCACTGTCATCTGCAGGTGCATCAGGGTTTTGAATGATTTGATGTGGTGTAAAGAATCTGTCAAACTGTCACATGACTCAAGCTGAATAAGAAGAAACTTTGGTGGAAGAGGACGATTCAACTCTTCAGTGGTGAATGGCGAATCTGTCCTCTGGATCATTCTATCCAAGTTCTCCATGGCTTTTTCCTTTACAAATCTCCTGAGTTCGTCCATTTCTCTTCTCATGTTACAAAGTTCGCTTTCCATTCTAGACAAATTCTCTTCTGACACCCTTTTTCTTCTATTGATCTGGTTGTCAGACCCTTCTTCATTGTGGTTCCCTTCAATCCTTGGATGTTGCTCCTCTTCATTTTGATTTTCAGTAGTTTGCTGTCACTTCTCGTTCTGGGACTCAGTTGCTCTTCTAAGTTCTTCATTCTAGCACGTTAACTCAGCTATGTTTGTTGAGAGCCTGAATCCACTGTTCTGCCTGTTCTAGGTTCATCTTGTACTACGAAAATCTCTTTTGCAAATTGGGGAAATGGCTTTGACTAATTACTTTCTCACAGACGGCGCCAAACTGATTATGTTGGAAATCAACAGTTGAGTTCCTCGTCTAAGTAGATGGATGATGAGAATGGATTCCTCCTAAGAGGAACCTGTAATAAGATACGAAATAGAAAAAGAGAAATACACTAGTATGGTGTTTGCCAAAAGCCTGCCTATGATTAAGTTAAAAAGGAATTCACTTGGAGTGTATCATAAAAGAATTCAATTGGATAGTGGTTTTTAGGATGAGAATTGTGTTCCCTTTTCAATTTTATAATCATCCTTACCTTAATGGGCAACGGATCTCTACATTTATTTGCAACGGTTAATGCGTTACAAACTAGTATCTTGATGTGCTTAACTTCTTTGTTTCCATTGCTCCGTCCATTACTCTTTGACATAAATACTCACCATGAATGAGAAACATATATTGGGTTCATCAATGCCGTATGACGGTTCTGTTATACTTTTTGGACTCATCAATTTACATTCCATCTAGCCTTTGGGCCTTATCTTATGTGGTTATGGGTTCCAACTTCTAGTTTTTTGTTGTTGTTGTTGGAATTTTTTCCAAGGGAGCAAAGATTTAAGAAATGTTAGGCAGATTTAAGTAATAGGTCATCATAATATAAGATCATGTTATAAGGAAATAAAGTCTATTTGCTTAGGTTACCATCTTTAATTCTTTCACCTAGAAAATAAAAACAAAAAGTCTTAACCCTTTCTAGGAGTTGACTATCTAAAGTTTGAGCATTTGAGAAAGATAATTAGGTAATAGCTTTCGAAATTTGAATATTTCTTCTCTTAAACCTAAATATTGGTTTTATATACTATTGGGAAAAAAAAAAAAAAAAAAAAAAGGTATGCGAACGATGAGTATAGATTACAAATAAGTGAAATAAGACCAAAGAATTACTAAAATTGTCTTTTGTTTTATTATTATTATTATCTCAATAGAGAATATAAACATAACAATTATAATAAGCATCGTTATTTTATATTTATATGTATATATATAAGAATAAAACAAGAAGAAGTCTTTATAGCAGCACAAAGTTTCTTACAGTTTTAGCAATAAACATGCTAAACACAGATAGAGAGAGGGAGAGATACCAGTGATGACCATGGACTGTAGCATGAGGTGAAGCCTAGTGGACAGTCATGGAATCATAACCAGAGACTGGCGGTGCCAAGCACAAATGCACATCACATACAAAATAACCTAGATAGATTTATTTTGGGTTTATTTATTTTAATGGGCAAAACTTAGATACAGTACCTTAGGTACTATTCCTTAGGTACCCTTCTTCATTTTTTGACATCTGTCTAATTAAATAAGTCAGCTAACAGACGTTAACACCGTCTCTTTTCTATTTTCTAATCTTTTATTTTTTTTTTTTCACTGTCTGCTTCAACAAGAAACCTAATAGCTTCATAACTCTCAGACTTAAAGACTTCTCACGCACAATCTCAGAAGAACCCAGGTGGCTATTAGGATTCTCAATCAAAATCAAGCAAAGAAGGACAAAGGGGCTGGTTCGTGTGCATCATATCATCAACAAAACTCTTGGATTTCTCATGCACAATCTCAGAAGATCTCATTGGCTTTTGTAAATTGGAAAACCTTCAACAGTAGTAGGCTTCTCACACTCTAAAATTTCTTATTGAAATCAAGCAAAGGATAAAGGGGCAATTTTCTTCATTAATCCCATTATTTTCATTATAAAACAAGTTGATATGCTCCTATGCTTGGTTCACACATGATCAACGAATGATCGGCCTTGGTTCATGAGGTTCTGTTCATCTCCATTATGCCCTTTATTTACATTTGAACTCATCATCTGTGTTTAGCCAAAAAAAAAAAAAAAAAAGCTCATCCTACGTGTATAAAAATCAGTTTTGCCCTCTTTAGAATTCTAGGTTCCAAATGATTTGCTCTTTGAAACCTTTATTGAAGCTAGATCTCACCTTCTTTGAGTGTAAAAAGTCGGAGAAGTTGGGGTTCAAGGGTTTTCTTGTGGGTTTTATATATGGGTTTTAACGCAACCATGAGAAGTTTAATAGATCTAAAAGAGGCGATGAACCAGAAAAAGAGAAAAAGAAAATAGAAAAGAAATAGCGTTAACATCTGTTAGCTGACTTGTCTAATTAGACAGAAGTCAAAAAATTAAAAGGTACCTAAGGAATAGTACCTAAGGTACTGTATCTAAGTTTTGATCTATTTTAATTATTAAATGTGATCTCTGGTGATTTATTTTAATTATCAAAAGCCAAAACATAACAATACTAGTATACAATACTTATGGTCTTAAGAAAAAACAGATCTGTTTCTCAAAAAAAATAAAAAAATAAAAAAGCAAAAACAATTCAAAATTTGAAGATCATAAACAAATCAAATCTTAAAAACATTAATTCAATAATGAAAGCACTAAAATATATTATAAAACCCACTTTTAAATAATCTATATTAATAATACATACTAGAAATGTTCAAAAAGCTAGGAACCGCATAATAACATGAGTGATGCTTTAGTTTGCTACATATTTTATTACATAGATTTTATAAATTGATGTGTCTTCAATCACAAATAGTAATTCAAAACTGTTAGGATATATGTGATTGGATGTTAGGAATATATGTCAACATTTTATATGATTGGCTAATCCTTTGACAAAATGCACTTTACTTGTAATTGGGTATATCTAGAATATGTTTAATACTTCAAAGAACAAGAGTTTAAGTCCAAGTATTGAAGCCATGCAAGTTTGTCCAAGATTCAAGTGTGAAAAGTGTCGTTCATTAAAGTTCGACAGCCAGCATCTATCGAGATTTAAAGAGCTGTTCTAGCCCGTGGCTTGATAGCAATTCAGCTAGGGTATCTGTTGAAGTTTATGAAACTTAATTTTTCTGAATTGTTTTTCATCCAATCTGTGATTATGTGTTTGGGCTTTCTTTTTTCACAACCCTAAACATATATAAGGATTATTTTAAAGGTCGTATCAGGTTACACAACTGAGAGCATAATTGCACAAGAGCATAATTCCACAAGTGTGACCGGAAACTTAGTTTACCCTAATTCTTGAAGAAGCTGTTGTGTTTGTACACTATAGGGTTTTATGACCAAGAAATTTCACGATCTTCATCTATTGAAGAGCAGAAGAACTTTGCAGCCAACATCCTTCTCAAGTTGGTGATCGAAGTCGTATACTGGAATCTGCGCAATTGGTTAATCATGTACTGGGAGCCATACAATACAAGGAAGAGATTGTCACTACAGAATAAGTCCAATTGGGTATTGGGGTATAGGTTCAATTGTAAGTTGGTATAAGGTAATGGGATTCCTTTACTTGTAATTACTTGTTTTGATAATAGTATATTCTCAGGAATGGTGGCCTTAAAATCACCCAGTGAGGTTTTTACCTTAAAGGTTTTCCCCATTCGTAAACAAATCACCATGTCAAATTTAATTTCTGCCGCATTTAGTTATTTGGTGATTTGTTTGTGCTTCTATGCTTGTTGCATGTAATTGAACATAATTAATTCACTTGACTAATTAATTGGTTAATTTATCACAAGGAGTCAATACGTTTTTGGCCTATCAAAAACATTCATTTATCATTTTGTTAGAGTGACACAATTGCTTATGGTGTTAGCCCATGGAGATTCATTAAAAGTGACTGATTGAATTTTTCTAAACTCCTTCTATTTGACGTGGGAGATGGTACTAGAGTGAAGTTTTGGAAGCATGTGTGGCGTGGGGATTGCACCCTCCAAGAGGATTTTTCTGAAACTTTATTGTATTAGAAGGACAAATGATTCTTTAGTGGCGGAGGTTATATGTGGGTCTGCTACGAGGCTTCATTGGAATGTTCAGTTTTGCCGTCCACTACAAGATTGAGAACAAAATCTTTTGATCTGTTTAAGGGTCGTCCCAAAATAAGCAAGACCTTATTCTTACTTTTGAGCAAAAGATTATTAAGGAAACAAAAATTACTAAAAATGACAAATTCACTTATTTCAGAGACTAAATGAAGGAATTCGCCAAAATCAAGGCGCACTTTATGGCAAAACAACGACGATTGATCAGAAGACTGTTTCCCTTTAGCCTGCCAAATTTCATGCAAATCTGATATCGTCGCTCAAATGATTTCTACTAGTGCATTTTTTTTCTTGTGCAATTTTAAGAGCCCTTGAGAGTTTAGGAAGGCCATTGCAATCTATTTTACATCGAATAATGACAATTTTTTTTTTTTTTGGTGTCAAAGCTCATCCAAATTTATGATCATTGTTGAACTATTTAAACAATTATGAATTTCTCGGGGCAGCAGAGCAACATTTATTTCGAGAAGATGATTGATGCAACCTGCAAAGATAAAGGTGTAAATTAAGATGAGTTCTCGTTGGGCAATGGGCACCCTTGTGGAATTTACATGCAAAGGTGGAAAGGTCCGTTGTTGACTTGTTGGTTTTTGGTTAACAGTCATTTTTGGGTCTATTCATTGGTCTTCCATTCGGGAAAGTTGGTTTTGTTTTAAAGGTATAATTTACCTCCAGTACTTTTTTAACTAGAATTTCTTTTTTTTTTTTTAATAAGAAACTGTCACATCACTCACTAACTAAATAAAATTGGTGATTAAAAGCCACTACCATTTGTTATTATGTATTTAAAACAAAACACCTCTAGTTAAAAAAGTACAACCTGGACCTTAATTTAATTTATGCGCATCCTTAAATTAATGACAATAAGTTTTTAGAGGCAGCCAATTTGGACTTTTTGAGTCACAATACAATAATTTTCTTCTTGAATGATAATACACAATAGAATTTTCAGTTTTGAAAAGTTACAAATTGACATTTAATTTTCCATATGAAAGGGTTTTAAAAAAAAAAAATTATATAGCTTACAAGATCTATATGTATAAAAATAGCAAAAATCAAAACTAATTACCTACCATAGACTAAGTGAAGAAAAAGAATTTCAGAATGCATTAATCTTTAATTTCAAAATTTTGTTCTCAAAAAAAAAAAAAAAAAAAAAAAAAAAAAACTTCAAAAAGTCATTATTTTGTCTTTTTTTTTTTTTTTGAGAGAGAGCTTATAATTTTGTCATTATTGGTTGTCCTGTGTCCGTTTTGAGATTAAAAAAAAATTATGTGAAATGTCATATTCTGAACCACCTAATATATGGGTGGATTCAAATATAAGCTCAAACTTTAATAAATTTTAAAATAAACCTTACACATTTAAAAATTGTTCCAATTCTAACCATATGTACATGCATTTACTTACAATAACATCAATTAAGGGAGAATGCTTAAACAAAACAATAGATTGTGGTTATCTATACTATCGTGCTTAATCTTGATTAGTTACATCATTATCAAAAACAAGTACTTCATCCACTTTGTGACCTCTATAAAGCCACTCTGTGACCTGAAAAGCAAGTCCACAACATATCTTCTTCATCTTCCTCACTTATATGCTATATTGAATACCTTCCTTCACTTGCTTTTACTTTTCGTGGTTTCTTCCAAAAGATTATCATTTTGAGCAAGAAGGGTTGCTATTTGTTATCTACTTGGCTTCTGTGTACTTTTCTTGTATGTTTTTAAGAGCAACAGCTAATCAGTCTATGTGTCTAAACTTCTCCTCTAATTTCTAAACAGTTGCAAATTTGTAAGTTTGACTTTCTTTTGGAGAGAGAGGACTGGTATGATCTTTGATGGGATTGTACGTATAAAATTATTATTATTATTATCTTTTGGTCTTAGATATTTATGTGATTAGATGACTGTACAAGTTTTTTATTTTTTATTTTTTATTATCTAAGAAATTTGTAATTTTTTTAGGAGGAACTCTAATACATTTATATTCTCTGTTTTTTTAGCTATCTTTTTTTTTTTTTTCTCTAAAAAAATAATTTATGTAAAAGAAAAAATGGCCTTTCATTTATATACTGGTTCATTATTTGATTCCCAACTTGCTTATAGTCTTTCTTTTTTCTTTTTAATTGACATAAAAATTGTTATTTTATGGTTAAACGTTTTGAAAAAGGAAAATTCCATTTATTTTTGAGATGAAGAACTTTTTTATAATAAAGATTTAATTTTTTTATGAATCTATAAGAATAAGTGATATTAACACATTTAAAATTGCTTATTATTTGTTATTTGATGGAAGAAGATTCAATGTCGATTTATAGTACCTTGAACATCTTTAGATTTATGAAAAATTAATTTTTACCGTGAAATGAATCATTTCCATTTGAAAGCAAACAGAGAGAACCATTTCTTTTTTAGGCAATTTATTTCTTTTATGGCTATCTTTCTTTCTCTTGTATGTGTCGTTGTTCCTTGTATTAACACTTTTCTCCCTCTTTTTCATACATTCTCATATTGGTATGTCAGTTTTATCTACTTCACATTGAACATCATTGTTATATGTCCACTTTCAGGTTCTTCTATGATATATCTGATCAAGATCGTGAATGACAACAATCAAACTCTGAGGCTTGTTTGTTTAAACATGTACTAATTTCTATTTTCCCTTTCCACACAACTTAAAAAAATGTGAAAATTTGAAGAAGCTAAATGTGTAGTTGATCTTAGCCAATCAATAAATAACATAAAAGAGGTAGAGGAAAGCAAACATATTCATGATAGAATTGTTTATACATGTTCATATTTGTTTTTGTATACCATGGAGTCACCTCATTATGTTGAGCTACTAAGAAATTTATACATTTAATACTCTTGTTCTCTAAAAGATTCATGTAGTAGCTCTACAATAGTTCTTGTATGATCTCTCCAAAGTCTCCAGCTTTAGCCTAACTAACAGCATATAAACCAATGATCATGAAAAAAGAACCTAGATTCATGTAGTAGCTCTACAATAGTTCTTGTATGATCTCTCCAAAGTCTCCAACTTTAGCCTAACTAACAGCATATAAACCAATGATCATGAAAAAAGAACCTAGATTCATGTAGTAGCTCTACAACAGTTCTTGTATGATCTCTCCAAAGTCTCCAGCTTTAGCCTAACTAACAGCATATAAACCAATGATCATGAAAAAAGAACCTAGCAACAATTCTTGTATGATCTCTCCAAAGTCTCCAGCTTTAGCCTAACTAATAGCATATAAACCAATGATCATGAAAAAAGAACCTAGCAAGATGAAGAAAAACACAATTTCTAAATTTTAACAAATCAGCAAGAAAACAAAAGAAAACTTTGAAGAAGGGCAAACTTGTTTGTGGTGCACCAAGCCTAAAAAAAAAAAAAAAAAAACAAATCTAACTACAGATCCAATTCATATTGTGGTGTACAATATGATAATAGTTGTTAAATTAGTCATAGTAAGAAGGAAGAGAGCAATATTTTGAATTATAAATTGTCATATGTCAACAATCAGTGCAACAAAGTATAAATTATACTGCAAGAGTAATGCATTGTTGATTGTAGAATTGCCAAGTAAAGAATCCAAGTAGACGAAGATATATATGATCAGGAACACTTGCTAAAAAGTGTGACCTATGTGAAACTAAAAAAAATTTTAGTGATCAAAAAGAAAAATAATGTAAGAGAATTTGATCACCTAAAATGATGAGAAACAACTACTTGCAAAGAAAATAGACAACCCAATAGCCATTTATCATTTATTGTTCTAAACAACAAATTTTATGGTAGCAATTTTGTTTTTAATAGTTTTGGTTCTCTGAGGAATGTTATTGAAATTGATTTACTAACACAAAAGACTATTGCTATTATCTTGACAATACTTATCAATCTTCTTATATTAACTTTCTCCATTCTAATCAATTCAAGAACTTCTATAACTTGTAAAAAGCTAATCGCAAAGCATTAAAACAAATAGAAGATAAAGATTATAGAGAAATCAAAATGAGAGAGAGAGAGGTATCTTTGATAGAAGATATAAAAAAAAGAAACATGTAGTGATAATTACAAGTTTTCCATCACAAATACTAAGCTTATTGGTTTTAAAAGAGATAAAATGAGAACATATATAAATATGAAAAATATGTAGGGAAAGGGAAAAATGTATATACGATACATAAGCGTTGAGGGAGGGGAAAGGTTGGGAAAGAGGAAGAGACCTTGTATGGGTTTTTTTTTTTTTTTTTTTTTTTTTTTTTTTTTTTTTTTTTGAGAAACACACACACACACACATAGGGGAAGAGAGATGAGATAAGGGAATATACTCACACGCAAACACCAAAACTGCATGCAGCAGTTAGTGTCGTAGAGCAAGTGACAAACTTCTTCTCAATATCACACCTTATCGATGTGGGACGACTCAACAACATTGAGTATTTTTTTTTTTTTTTTGACAAACACACACACACACATATATATATATAGGGGAAGTTGCATAGTTAATGTGATGATATATATTTTCTACAAACTCATTGAATCCAATGTGGTAACATAATAGCAAGTCTAATTTGAGGACTTTTGGGCTACTATATGGGTTTATGGACATTTTGAGACTTTCCATATTCATTATTATAATTATTTTTCCCAAAAACTTTTATGGGAGAAAATAATTTCCTTCATAAATGAAAATTTTATTGGTTTTTTTTTTAATTTAAAAAAAAATAGATAGAAGAAATAAATAAGTAGGGAACAAATTTTTTTACCCCCAATTACACCAGAAGGGAAATTGTATGTAGAAATTAATTGTTTTAACTCATGCCTTTTAGGTTACTCCCCCCTCCCCTCCAAAAAAAAAATCTTTTAGGTTACTTTAAAAAAAAAAAAAAAAACAATATGATTTCTAGGAATAATTTAGAAGAAAAATAATACCCACTTTAGGGGGAAGAAAAAAGGAAAATTGATGTAGTATTTAAAAGAGCTAATAATGATTTTTTTTTTTTTTGAGAAATAATAGTGAATATTTAAATATATATTATTTAAGAATCATTAGAATGGTAGAATTTATAGTATGCATTTGAGAATTTGTTTTAAAGTACAAAAGAAAGGCTCAATTGCTTTCCTATTTTATTTATCTATTATATTTCTTATGTTATTCCTATCATATTTTTGTATATTTAAGGAGTATCATGGAATGAAGTGTAACATAGCATAGTCAAATTGAACTTAGAATAAGGGATAATTTTAAGGGTTTTTTTTTTTTTCTTTTCTTTTTTTAAGAATGAGATAAGTGTAAACTAACTAAGGTAATATGATTTAATTTGTGTTGGACTATACAAAATCATTATATATATATATATATATATATATGTTTGTTTGTGTGTATTTATACCGTATTTTGTCCGATTCTAAATTTCTATAGCAGTTTTAGCTTTGAATTAAAGGATTTCATGGTTTTAATGGTTAAACCTCATTTTTTGTTGATCTTTATCAATTTTTATGCGGTTGACTAAATTTGATTGAGTTTAAATTGAAATTTAACCATGTGATTGGATTAATTTTGGTGCTACATTTAAGATCATGAAATTCTCTTTAATTTGACTAGTCATAGGCAAAAATTAGACTTGGTTGGAATGAGATATCACTAATTGAATAAAATTACCCGTGTTGCATTTTAATTGTGAAAAAAGTGCATAATTTTCTATGGAATGCGTGCTAAAATTTTAGTATGATTTTTCATGGAATATTGGTACCATCTTGAGATTTTTTAATCAAGCTTGATAGTAAGGATCATGCACCAAAATTGATGAAGAAATTTTTTTGATTTTCATAAACTGCGTGTGAATTTGGTCCAGCTATTTTTTTATTAGGTCATACATGTGGTTTATTTAAAAAATAAAGTTAATTTCTTTTAATTAATAAACATGGCAAGATTTTATTGTAAATTATTAAATGTTGATTTAAAGTACGTATAGTTCTTTAAGTGCACTGCAGTCTAGGTATAGTGTATAGTTCTTTTACAAAAAAGTCAAGGTATGTCCCAATTGTTTGCACAACTCTCATTCTTATCCAATGTCATCCCTATCCAATTCCGTTAGGGCTGTGGTGGCAGCCTTCTTAATGCCATATAAAAATATTTTTTTCTTTGAGTCCAAAAAAAGAGACAAGAACAATTAGTAGCAACCCCTTGAGAGGCATGAGCCCAAGAAACCTACCCATTCCTACGGCTAAACCTCAGCCTTTCCCCTTTATGATCTTGATTTTCCGTCCATCACCTCTCCCTGATCCCTATCATCACCAACCCGAAAATCCCAGCCACCATACAACCAGCAAATAAAAAAGGAACATAACCAAAAGCAAAACCCAAAAAACTTGGAAAAATCCCACCTTTCTCCATTTTTCACTAACACAAAACAGCAGTCAAACCTCTACAAAAATCCCAAAACAAAACCAAAATCCCAGCAATAAAGAACATCAAAAATAGAATCGAAAGCACAACAAACTACAGCAAACACAAATGAAAGCTCAATTAGTGTGAAAACACTAAAACTTGTTCAGACTCCAAATTAAAAATTATGGCTAGATTGTTTTTACTTTAACTTATCAAAGTGCAAAATAAGAGTAAATAAGCGCAATAAACCGATAACATTACTCTAAGCCATATTCAACCACAATGAATAATAAAGGAGCTTAAAGACTAGGGAAGAGAGATGCAAATACAAGATAACACCAAGACGTGTTATTGAAGAGGAAATCGAAGAACTTCGCAAAAAACCTCTCCACAACCCTCCAAGTTGAAATAGATCTTCTAATGAATATGTTGGAATACACGAATAACAAAAGACCCTCCAAGCCTAGTCTACTTAATGTACTTGAGACCTTTAAGCTCCTGCTACCAATGAACTTTTCGGAGTCTTGTCTTCACTAACTTCTAAATCCTGCAATTCAGCCCGATTGCATCCGCCACTTAATGGCTCCTTCCAATAAATCTCAAAGCCACCAAAACTTAACTCAACACTCAGATTGTGTAAGGTAAGTGTATGGGCTAAGAACCTCTTAAGGATGTAGAGATGGAGAGGTAGGAGTAAAGGAAAATCAAGAGAAAATGTATAGATGATTTTGGGTATAACAATTTCTAACTCTTAAGTGTTTTTGCTAGGGTTTTCTCTCTAAAAAGCACTCTTTACATTTCGTGGGTAATGAGGGTATATATAGTGTGGGTAAAGAATTTGGTAAAACACTTTTTCTTTTTGCCAAACAAAGAGTTTCGTGGGTACCTCGCGAGATGGCCTTTCTCATGAAGTACTTGCAAATTTGATAGCTTGGCATGTCTCTTCAGCTTTTAGTCATGTGTTTCACATGTGGCCTTTCACGGGTTGCTCTAGTGGCGAGCTTCTCGCGAGCTACACTAATTCTTCTTTTGACGCTTAATTCTTCACCAATCTCTCACACTCAATCCTTACAAATAAACCCACATAAATACAAAGAAATGATTGAAGAAATTACAATCAAATTTGGCACGGAATTAAAGCCAACAAAGGCTAGTTGGAAATCACAACTTTACAATCTCTCCCTTTGGCTATTCCATAACAAAACCCATAAACAGACACTAGACTTAAACGTGAGTTTGGGAATAAAGGTAAAACTCACTCACGCCTCAATCTAAAACTTGTGAAGCACTTGTACGAATACGAATCATGTATAAAGAACAAGTCAAATGCGATCAAGATAAACACAAGATATGGGAACAAATAGCATAACTTGATCATATAGGAACAATCATTAAGGAATGACCATAATGAACATCTAACTAGTAAATGATCATCCGGACACATAAGCAATTGAAAGTAGTGCAGAAATTAATTGCATATCTAACAAACCATGATGCATTAAAGAAACTAAAGTGAGAAGCAATAGATAACTAAAAGCATCAAGAAACGGCTATAAAAACCAAGGAACATGTAGTACTAAAGAAAAACTAAGTTTTAAACTAAAGTACTGAAAGCTTTAAACTGAAGTACTGAAAGCTTTAAACTAAAGCACTGTAAATAAAAACATAAACCACCGAAATAAACCAATGGTTTTACTACTCTCCCTTAGACTATACTCCCCCTTGAGCTAATCTACTCCCCCTTTTTGACCAAAATGGCCAAAGATCCTAGAATGCATTGGATTCTGAGTCTGATTTCTCCAAGTCTTGGATCTAAGAAGATAGGATGGTGATTTGCCCTTAGAGGTATGTAAACTGTCTTATGGAGTAGTCGATGTGCGCATTTAGCATAGCATGCATTTGTTCTACCCTTCCTAGTAGTAAATCAAGGCAATCTAGTGGTCTAGATTGTGCTTGAGAAGATGGTTGTGGAACATCCTTTAGTCCATGAGTGAACTGATCAATCTCACCTTTGGTGTTGCCACCTTCAACTTCAGCTCCTTCTCTTGAACTTGTGTTGCACCGGCGTCTCTTTCTAGAACAAGAATGTGAGCTTTACTCCGGTTCATAGTGTGCTCACTAATTGACTCTTCCCTTGACATGACAAGAAGTCCATTTGGAATCTTTACCCATGCCTTTGATATTAGGGACATGACAAGACTTGGGAATGGTAGAGTCATCCTTGTCTTTCTTCTCCGAACGCACTTGGCAAAGAGGTGGTAGATGTAACTACAAATATCAATCTCTTTGTGAGTGAAGAGATCATGGAGAAAAATCATCCTTGGCTGCAACAAGGTTGTCAAGTTCTTCATCGGATAGAGGTTGAAGATTATGATGTAAGCTAAAGCCCTCATCTCAGAATAAAAGTCAGTTGTGTGAAAGGATGTCTTCTTGAGCTGGACTCCAAGGATTTGCACAAGAGGTTCAAGCTTATCTTTTCTCTCATCATAATGCAGAGAGGTATCCAGAGTCATCAAACGAATCTTTAACAGTTCTTGGATTGACTCCCTAGATACAACAAATTCTTTCCCCCAAAAATAGAAATTGATATGGTCATCTTCCACAAATGTATTTGCAAAGAATTCCTTGATAATGCACTCATACACATCACCCGAAGGATTCAGTAATTTTGTCCATGTCCTCTCCTTGAACACCTCTAGAAGAATGTGTTCTCTAAGGATTCAAGGTCCACACCCCTTTCCATGGTGATAACAACATTCTTGTAGTGATCGATGTAGGCACTGTTAGCATCTTCCTTTCTAAATGAATTGGGGGAATGACGAGGACGCTTTGCTGATTTCTTTACAATTGTCTTATGAGGAGACATCTACAACAATGAACAAACACACAAACATGGTAAAAAACTTGATTAGATATAAATTAGTTCATAAAACAAGAACAAATTAAGAAAATTTTCCTAAAATGGAAATAAACACGCATAACATACACAATAACATGTTATAAGTGCTAAAAAAGTCTAAAAAGACTTAACTAGCATGAATGAATGCAAAAACATGTTAAGTGTTAGAGTGTGTGCATCAAGGTTGCATCTAGTGTGCATGTGAGATGCATGATCAATGCATGAGTAAGCACTCATAGGGCAAAGTGTGTAAAACACACAACCAATGATCAAAACATGATAAACATGAATAATCATGGTAATCCCCAAAAGTTAGTACTCATCGGACTCCAAAAGAATGAAAAAAAAAATACCATATAAGCATTTTATTAAACACTTAGAGTGTACACACTACACATATATGTTAAATAATGCATGAACACATGAAATTCTTACCTAAATACATGTTAAAATGCCACAAGCGGCCAACAAAAACATCAACAAACACAATGGGACACAACCTAAGCAAGAAAAAAGTAAAAATATTTGGCACAAAATAAATTTTCCCAACCCCATTCAAAATAACCCCAACCCTAGAATTTTAAGAATCTAAGACTTAATGTAGGGATTTAAAAGATAAAAAGTGTTAAAACATACCTTAGAGAAGTCTTAGAGATGAAATCCAATGAGTTTTGGTTGAGATTTGAGAGAAAATGGTGTTTTGGGTTGAGAGAGACACGAGGGAGGCAAAATAGAGATTTTGAAAAAATGTCATTGTGTGCCTCTTTAAAAATTAAAAATCCGATCATTTCGCAGGATAGGTACTCACAAGGGACTTGCGAGTTTCTCGCAAAATGCCTCAAATGCACACGGCAAGTTTCATGAGAAGCTATTTCTTGCGACTGACTCACGAGAGAGTTGTAAGACTCTTTGTGTAAAAATTTGGAAGAATCAGAAATTCACGTCTTCATTTTTGCGACTTGGGTGCAAGAAACCTTACTAGTAGAACACTCACGAAAATGCTTATACAAGAGTTTTTCAACAACATAGATTTGGCTTTTTGGAAAAACTTTCAAAACACAAGTGAATGTTTAAATATTTTAGTAGAGATGTCATGGAAGTCTAAAGAAAGCACACACGATACTCTTTTGATGGAACAGAAACTAAATTATTAGCTTCTGGTAGCAAACCTCAACTCCACAAGGGGTTTTCCTCAATCCACAAGAAGATAAACTAGAATCCACTAGAGAAAGAATTTGACAAAAAGTTTGTGTTTATTAATAATAGTCTGATTTGCCTCTAATGGCCACAAAACATATAAATACCAAAAAGTAAAACCCTAGAATGACTAGGAAACATCCAAAACCCTAATTCACACTAATTACGCGATCAGGTGACAAAATTCCAAAATTTACTAAAACTAACAAAATTGGGTTAAATGCAAAATCATAAATTACTGATCTTAAGGGTCATCCCAAAACAGATAAGACCTTATTCTGACTTTTAAACTAAAAATTATAAGGAAAAAACAAATATTACTATAAATAGCAAAAACACTGTTTATTAGACCTTAACAAAGGAATTTACCTAAATTAGGCAACGCTTATGACATTGGTCATGAGTCTGGATCAAAATGCCATTTCCCTTCAACCTATCAAATATTATGCAATTTTGACATTGTCGCCCTAATGGCCACTTCTAGCGCCACTCTTTGATCTTGCGTTATGACTTTCGGTGCCTCCATTGCTCTAAGAAGGCATGTGCTGTCTGTTCTACGTCACCCTTGCTTGCATATAGATGACTTGTAATGACTATATGTTAGACAGTAGTTAATGAAACTATATCACCTTCCATGGCTGCCTTACATCTGAATTTTCGTAATGGCCAGATAGTAGCTGAAGCATTATAAAAAAAAAACCATCCAAAACATATTGTTCAGCATATTACTAGTCAACCAGGTAGATACCCCCAAGCTTTAATGAGTTTGGGAACTTAGTTATCGACTAGGATTGTTAACAAATCACCAAGCCACACAGCCCGAGCCAAAGAACATAGGCTTCAAATATGACCAAGAGTTTCCTCACAAGCCTTACACAGAGGACAGCTGTGGGAAACGACAATGTCCCTCATAGTCACAACATTCACCAAATATTTTTCAAAGCTAAAACAATAATCTTGTAGGGTATCTTACAGAATCCCACCCTAGCCTCATAAGAACCTAACTTAGTATAAGGCCAGAATAATTCAACAGAGTTTGGCAAAGGTGTATCATACACGGTTAATACTAGTTGCTGATTCCAAGACCAGAGGTCTTGTCCATCTGATCAGTCACACAAGCAAGTTTCTAAGCCTCTGTGCCTTTGTTCCCAGCTCTGGAACTAGGCCAAAGAAATGGTCAATTGGAATGTTAGTACCATCCCCAAGATCCCACTTAACCTCAGTTAATTGTGTCCCTCTAGACCATGTTCCGTTGTACATTCTGTTCTACTTTTTGATGCTAAATCTGGTGAAGATGCTTGGTCTCCTCTCTAAAATTTTAGACATTCCTTTTGCGGAGACAAGAAATCCAATTGATCTAATTTGTGTTTTTTGTTGCAGAATCATAGAGCAAGGACTTCTCTATCCCTGGAAAGACATGGTCTATATCTCTGGATCTGATGTTTAGTGATTGTAGATATCTTTTGAAGATATTCCTATTAGCATGTCTGTTTGTATGGTTTGATAAATCTGAGAACTAGACTTCTAATGATACAATCTTCTCTAATCAATTTGGGTTACTTCATTGCTTCCTAGTCTCAGTTCTTTTGGAGTAATTATTTGCTTCATAGTTTCATTTTAAATTATTTAATAATTTAAATATTCTAGGCTACAAAAATAATGGGAGCATCATTTTATTGGACAAACTAAGCATACGTGGCAAGTTTGTGGTACTTAACAAAAAATATGGTTGGATGGGCAACTAATGCAAACATAACAGAGCTTCAAAGGGTCAAATCAAAATTTTGAAACTTCATGATGTAGAATCCAAACACCCCCAAACTTTAGGGGTGTGGTTTGCAAATTTAGCCTTAAAGATTAGTATATTAACAAAATAAATCATTCCTAATCACCCTATTCTGCCACATCGAAACAAAGGCCAAAGAGGTGGTTTAGGGGGAGGGGACAAAGAGAGAGAGAAAAGAATAATTACACAAAATTGCAAAGTCTGAGACATACAAATCCTTATTATCCAAATACTTGATAATAAAGTCATCACTCCAATACTTAACAGCATATATCATTCCTCATCACACCCAATTCTGCCACAACTCAAAACAAACACCAAAAGAGGGTGAGGAGGGGGGGGGGGGGTTCCACAATAATTACACAAAATCTAAGACATAAAAATATTTATCATCCCAATAGTTAACAATTATTTCATCACTCCACCCATCTTGTCTCCTTGGAATGAAATTGTCTTCTACTTAGACTTCATCCTAGTTTTTCTGATGGTAGGAACTATCAAATCATCCAAAAATTGCCTACCTATAGATTCCTTCATCATAAAGACTCTGATTACATCCTCTGGTTTTATATCCACATTTGATTCGAAGTAAGAGCTCTTCTCTGGCTTGAAATCTGCAAAAGGCTTATGTATCTCGGCTCGTCCAATTAATTTCTTGCGTTCTGTGAATTCTTCCTCCATTTTGCTTATCTTAGCTTGTGATGCCTTTTTCTCTACTTCATTACCCCCATACTTCTTTTCGTCATGGAGAGATCGTGAAACAATCTTATAAAATAACGTTCCACCTACAAATACAGTAGAAACACAAGAAGATTATGACAAAAGAACAAAATGTAGGAGGATAATAAGGATTTGGTTCTCCTGAATCATATGTAAGCTTATTTTACTCACACAAAAGACTAAAATAATAATCTGTCTGTAGCACACAATTCCAATCTTGATATGGATGGTGGTCAAATCGTTTTACTATGATTCAGTTGCTACAAGGCTTGTAGCAAAGTATTCAATGCAATTCAAACTTAATGTGAATGTTGACATCTTGTATGAATATCTTGTGAGAGGGTTATAGTACATTTGTGTTAATGAATAATGTATTCCGAATATATTCTCTACATATACATGTGAATCTCATCATTTACATTATTAATCAAGGAATTATGATAATGGCCATGAAGGACATTTTACTTAATGTCATAAGAATTCCAAAAACTAAGCATATAAGTATTTCATTTGAGATGCCAAGAGCTTTGTAACTCAATTAACAATTCCTGGTATTTATAACAGAGACGTCTAGTGTTTAAATTTCCCCTCCCCCAACTTTTGAATTATCAAAACAAACAAAAATACTATTTCACTTGAGATATAATTGCTGTAGTTTATATAAATCAAATTGCTTTGATATTTGCTAACTCAATATTTATGATAAATAGGTCTTTTCACGAAAGTAGTTTTCTAAAATCAAAACTATTGGATTCATTTAAAGTACTCGCTTCATTGTATACATACAATTAAGAATTAAAAGGGTGTAATACATTATCCTACAAGTATTGAGAAGTTGAAATATGGGTGTATTGTGTTCAAGAATGAAAACTGACATGTTCAACATGTAATTTTTTTAATGGAGGAACCCAAAAAATCCTATAAAAAATAAACACGGTGGCTAAGCACTTTGTGAAAATAAAGAGTCTAGCCATGAAGCCAAAAAAACCACTAGACATCCCATGTGTTAAACCTCACAATTCTAAACTATGAATTTTAAGCTCGGGAGATTTATATGGTTGTTGAAAGGGATAAATGACTTAATAAGAAGAGGAAGTGCATGTTAATGTGATGTTTTGATCGTATTGGAATAAAAGATTACAAGGTATTAATACATCCATGATAAGTAGAGACCATATCTTTCTTGAAAGCACCATGTTAAGTCCACGACAAGAATGGTAACATAAGTATGTATACTAATCAAGAAACCAAAAACTAGCAAAAAGTAAGAAAGAAGAACCTAATGGATTTTCTCCCAGAAACCTTGTAGTTTAGTGGCATTTCTTGATCTCCTTTTTGAGGAAAACCAAGGTTCAAGTCTCCCCTCCTCAACTATCAACAATCAAATTATCAAATAGCCTAATGGATTTTCATGTCAACAATGTTTATAAAGGTGCAAAATGCCTTACGGCATATAACTAAATTAATGTATATACAGTATTGATGGTGATGAAAATAGGTTGTTTGACAAACTAATTACTATCTATTAATTTTTTTTTTTTTTTTTTTTGATAGGTGATTTAGGAAATTTTTATAAAAGATAGAAAAAAGAGTAATACAAGAAGTTCATGATGATGAAAAACAAGCAGAAAAAGGAACAAACAGCACAACAAACATAAAGAAATCAGGAAACTAAGCTAAAGGAGGACAAAAACTCAGAGAGAGAAGAGCAATCAGTGAATCCCCAACACCGAGACCACTCATAAAGACTACAATGGCATAAAAGTTTTAACTCATCCAACGTCTTCCCTTTGTCCTCAAAGGAACAACAATTTCGTTCCAACCACACAATCCATATTAAGCACCCCAAAACCAAGTTCCAAATGTCCGAGTTGTGTTTTCCAATCCACTCCAGCAAAATAACAAACCCGCCACCGAACCTAGCATCACCCAAAGAATACCAAAGGCCTGAAGCATAGAAGACCAAAAGGAGTAAGTAATAGGACAATGAAGAAGAAGGTGATTAACGAACTCCCCATCACAGCAACACATACAATACCTATTAGCCAAAGGGCGGCCCTTTAGCATTAGATTATCCAAAGTAAAGATCCGACCATAAGCAGTAGTTCATAGAAAGAACGCTACGCGCTTAGGAATCTTTGGTTTCCAAACACCCTTCTAAAGAAACAAAGAATTCGAGGCACCCTGGATTGCATGGTAGTAAAACCAAGTGTCAAACTTACCCTTCCCTTTTAGCCGCCAGTGTAAAGTATCCCTCCTATTACCCTGAGGAATACGAGTTTGGATAAGCTGAAGGAGAGAATACGAAGCAGCCAACTCCCAATCTTCAAAAGCTCTATAAAACCTTAAATTCCACACTCTAACAGTGCCCCCCTTCTGGAGTCCACAAAACCTCAGAGATACAAGCATCTTTGACCGCTGAACATATATAGAGCTCAAGATAGTGATCTTTCAGAGTGTTATCACCAACCCACCTATCATGCCAGAAGCGGATATGAGTGCCTTCACCCACTACGAAAGACAGATGCTTAGAGAAGCTCTCCCGCACCCTTCATTAATGCTTCTCCATAGGCCACACCCAGGGACCTCCTGCACACATTAGTCCTCCATCCCCTTTGACCCTCCCTATATTTAGTCCATCAAATAATAGATATGTAATGTGGCCTGATGGACTAATCCTTTATATTGGAACGGGTAAAGAGTTCTCCCTTGCAGCTTGTCGTTCTCACATAAATAGTGTAGAGAAATTTCATGAATACAAAGTAAATGTACACGCATCAACAAAATCAAAATGCACCAACCTAGAAGTAATTTTTATCAAGTTTTATCAACAGGTGCAATATCAAATATTGTAACTATTGGCAAAATCCCATTGCATATCAAATATTTTCATGCGCACAACACCACTCTATATCAATTATCGAATATCTTTCAACCTTTCAACCGCACATTACCACTGCCCTATATCATGCCGTAGCAAGAATACGTAACTGTCTTTCCCAATTCCTCTTCTCATCAACAAAAATTTTAATCTTGTTATCTCTAGAATTTGTTTTAGTTGATTTTTTAATGTATATCAATTTTCATTCATATTTGAGTCTATACAATATACATTCAAAATAATGTTCTTACTTCATTATATTAATGCTAAATTCTTGATTATATCTAATACTTTTAAATCTAACTAAAGTACCAAGAACTAGGATTTATTTTTTATTATTTATTAATCATCATGATGATTAAACCTTTAAAAGTTAAGTATGGAGAAGTTAGAACTATCTATACATTGATCAAAACTAAACCTTTTTTTTTTTTTTCACGGAGCACAACAAAATTGTGGGGGGGGGGGGGGGGGGGAAGAGGGGAGAGTGTGATAGTGTAGGTAGTTGTAGTGATAGACCTGGGATGGTTTTGAGGCCCTCCTCGCAAGCAAGAACCGTAGCGCTTTTAGCAAAGTTGGTAGCAATCCGACCGATCTTGGAACGGGTTTCCTCGTCTTGCATGGACTGGATCACCTTCGTCCTAACGACATCATCAACCTTGGCAACAGCAGCCCAGCCATAACCATAAGAGCTCGAACCCCACCCCTTCACAGTCGTTAGATCAGGTGCGTTTTGTATCACCGAATTGCTTGTAGAGGAAATATAATCCCAAATCCCCATGTGATATCTCTCTCTCTCTCTCTCTCTTTTTGAGAAGAACCCTCTCTCTCACTCAAAACGCATACTGTGAAGTATTTGATCTAGCGCTTCAAGCTAAAGTAAGGTCAAAATATCTAGGGTGGAATGATCTCGCTTTCTCGAAACGCAGAATGTGAAGGCTATGATCTAACGCTTCATGCTAAAGTAAAGTCTATTACCTCCACTCGCCAAAGTAAAGAACTAAAGATTTATTATTATTATTATTATTATTATTATTATTATTCCCGCTCACAAAAAAGATAAATATAAAACACCACAGAAGTTAACTTTTGATAAAAATATTAAGTTAAAAAAGAAAAAGAAATCGGACAGACTTAAGAATTCAAATTCGGCTGCCCAAAATTCTAGTTGATTAGGGTCAACATTAAGGGTAAGTTTAGTACACTGAATGAGGATTATGACAAGAATTGTAATTTTTATTATTAGGAATAAAATATATTGTAATGTAATAACTAAACATATTCATTAATTTGGTTGTGAGTTATAACATTTGAATGAAATTTAATAATTATTATAACATTTGAATGAAATTTAATAATTATTTTAGGAAATTTCTTATTCATACAATTATATCTCCTTAAAAATTGTTATTTTTAAATATAAGAGAGATGTGTTATTTTTTATGATTTTTTATTTTTATAATTGTTAGATGTATATGAAAAGTTTGTTTATTTGAAAATATATTAAGTTTTGAAATTATTGCACTTACTAAGAAATAGCTAATACAACCTTTTAAAGAGAAATAATTATTCCTCATTTTGAAGAATAGCTATTTATAAAGAATGATTATTCCTTATAATAAAAACATAACCAAACTAAAGAATAATTAAACTATAGGAATAACTATTACATTACAACATCTATTACAGTGTACCAAACATGCCCTAATTGTACCTTTCAAGGATCTTTTTCACTTTCTTTTTTTATAGTTTCAATTTTTTTTCACGTACAAAATATATATATATATATATATATATATATGTACACCGTTTGAATTTTTTTAATTTATTTCTTTCTATACAAATAAAAATAGTATAAAATAAAAGTTAAATAATACATAATACTTAAGTTTATAAGAATGTTAATTCTATAAGTCTACTAGTATGATAATACCACAAAAGAAGAAAGATATGTGTACACTTGATATAAATGAAACAGATATAAAGTTAAATCACCTAAAAGGATAACTAATTGCATAAAGCTTCAATAATAAAATAATTAATTAGGAAAAAAAATCTATAATAAACTTAAAAAAGTAGATCTGATATTAAAAATATTGATACTTCAAAATTGCACATCAAATTGGTAAGAAATGTCATTACTATTTCACCTATTAATATAGACAATTTAATATAACTTTAGCATATGAAATGGGCTAATATAAAAATAAATCTTTAAATTTTATAATAGAGATTTGACATATAAATAGGGTTGGACTGGATCAAAATTAAGTTCAAGTAAAGACTGAGGCAAACTAATGGCCCGTTTGGATGGAGGGGGGAAGGAGGTGGAGTAGAGGAGAGTAGAGTAGAGTAGAGTTAGCTCAAAATTAACTAATTTTGGACTAAATCTATTTTACTCTACACTACTCCCCCTCTGTCCCTCTCGATCCAAACGGACTATAAAAGATTTTTATTCCTAATGTTCTTAGTATTTCTTTTTTCAAGTGGGGCAATCCAAGTTATAGGTCTATTCACTATTGTCAGTTTCTCTAAAATCTTCTCCACTCTCTCCATGTATGTGTTAAAATACTTAATATTATAGAAAAAAAGGTCCATTCAAACACACACACATGCACTCAATTTAATCCAATGACATCTTAGATCCATACTTTATTTTGCTCGAATCCTCCTTAAAATCCCAAACCCATTTAATGTAAACATCAATCAAGTAAAATGATCCCACAAAAATTAAGTGGTAATTTAAAAAAAAAAAAAAAAATCCATAAGAGAAGGATTGTTCCAGTGCATTGGTTTTTGTAATAACTTTGGTTGTTGGATTGTGTTTGGATTTGAGCTTGGACCACTTCAAATCCTATATGTTACACAAGTTCATGAGTCCCATGGTCCGGGTATTGAAGGGCCTAATGCTTGATAGATAAAGATCCAATTTGAGTTAAGCCAGGTAGTGGATGGAAACACTTCATTGTAAACAAATGAAGTTATGGGACTTATTTTTAAAAAAGTTATGGGACTTAGTTTTAAAAATTCCAACTATTAGGTCAAAAATTAAGATATTTAGGAACCAACATGATTGAGCTTATTTATTGAAAAGGGAAAGGAGGTCAATTATAGAGCTCAATCCAAGTTTAATATACCGAATAAATAGTTAAAAGGGACCTTTAGTGGAGATTGATATTCTCAGTCTAGAGTCAATTTATAGGTTGCATCAATCATTTTGGGAGTGATCATACTGCAATCAAGTTGTGATGAAACCAAACTTGAATCAATTAGAATCATAAATTAAGATAAAAACAAGAAAAAAAAAATTGAACGGATATAAATATAAAGATAATGCTATTTATAATCACGAATAATATCTTGATGAATACACAGGAATAACAAAGAAACCGGTAGATGACCCAAAAACTTCTCAACTAACTAACACAAAAGAATTGAAAACATGATGCGAAGAAGTAAAGCAAAATTGATGATTAAAGAAGCTTGTATCATCAGCATATTTTTTTTCCACAAATTAAAAAAATCATACATACAAAGCATGTCAATTAGGAATAGGTATGAAAGATATTCACAACCACTGAACATCAACATGCCAGAAGCGTCCATTGCTTCTGTACACTAACCACGCGGTATAGACCAAGTGTTCCTAGGGAATAGGGATAGATGAATCCCAAATCTGTGATTCTGCAACCCAAAAAAAAAACCAAATTTGATCAGATCAAATGGAATTATGGTCTTTGCAAAAAGTATGTTAAATCAAGAGAAGATCAAGTATTTCCCTAAATTTAAAATCTTTTTATTTTTTTTTTTGAAACCATCATTCAATTTAAGAGGTTGTTTGGATTACATGGAAACTAAGTTATATAACTCAGTTTCTATCACCCATCATCCAAATTTCATGGGACCCACAAAAAGAGTGTGTTTGGCTTGGTTTCTTAGTGTTGTTTCCACTTTCCACTTTCCAACACTCAAAACTCAAAAATTTTGAGTGAGAGTGATGGACACCGGGAACAGAAAAACAAAAACGAGCTCAAATCCAATTAGTGAACTTGAACCAAAAAAAAAAAAAATCAGTGCTCATTTATGTGAATTGAGGAAATCAATTATCCCTTAATGTCAGATATGTTGGTTGCTAAATTTTGAAATTCAAATATAATTCAAAATTTGAATAGCTATTGTCAATGGTTTTTAATTAGGAAATTTATGAACAGCAACATGATATTAATATTATCATTAACAGCATATTTGGTTTTATTACAAATATATACTTTCCATTCTAAACGTTTTGTATTCAAACGTTCTTATTTGAATATGATATGGTAACGTCATATATGGAAGGTTTTTCAGTACTTACATATACGGCTATTGCTGAATTATTTTATATTATAATAAGTTACCATATATACACAAGTGTTTACTATTTAGTTTAATGGAAAGTCAAAAAAGATGGCTATATTTATGTATATTCTGAAATTGTCTTAAATGAATTGGCATTCAATTTTCAACGACTTTATGGGCAATTAAATTTCAATAGCATTATGACTCCATTCAGTTGCTTTCAACGTATAGATTTTGGCAAAGACAAGTTCATTTACGGTTTTTATATTATATTATATATCTTATATATATACAGAGAGAGAGAGAAAGAAAACTATTGATTATATATTAATTTTAATAACTTTATGACCAGTTAAATGTTATCAAACGTTTTAATTCTTTGGCTAAGGAAAAGTTACATGTTCGGCTCTATATATATGGGAAGAAATAAAAGTTTCAAATACATATTATTCTTGAATTACAAAACTATAGACTTTCAAAAAACAATTTTATTATTGTTCTAAACACTTACAATCTGCTGCTTCTTACTATTCACAAAAATACTTTATCTTTTACTAAATTTTCTTGGAAAAGAAAGTAGTATAGAGAGCTTATATCCTACAAGCAGTGTTGGCTTGTAAGGATAATCGACAAAGATGCCTAGGCTGTTGTATCTTGGGAACAACGTGCAAAAATATTTTGTATAACTACATCGGATATACCGTAGACGGCACGATTTGTCTCAAGACAGTGACTTGGTCCACGCCTCATCTTCGCCACCTAGTTTGGTAAAATCATATTGTATAATTTCCAATGAAAAGTCAGGTAATATCTCTCCTTTATTTCCAACATATTTTGTTTCACTTTAACCACAAAGATGAATAGAAATTTATGTCCTGGGCTTTTTAGAGCCTCAAGAAATAAGCAATCAGACCAAAATTCTCTTGCATGAACGCTGTTTCTGTTTTTGACTATATATGCTCACATCTTTAGTTTTGCTTCTGTTCATGAACTGTTAACTTATTTAGTTTACTCATTTCAGATAGTGTTAGAGCAGAATACATATTGGGACTTAATGTTGTTGCAATTGAACTCCCAAACAAATGAAATTATTATGATCCTAGAGTTCTATATGAATTAAATGTAAGCTTAATTATTGGTATATAAACTATTGGATACTATTTCCTTGTAAGCCGGTTTTCAAAGATCATGGGTTTTTATTAATGAAAACTTAAAAAATAATAAATTGAAAACGAATTAAAAGACTAAAATGTAAAAGTATTAAATTGAAAACATGTTAAAGTTATATGGTGTAATTTATAATTTGGCCCTTTTTTTCTTTAAAACAATATTAATACTACAGCAGGAAAGTATTGTAAATTCTCATAACTAACTATCCTTTTGAAAGGAGAAACTGGCCTATTAGGGTAAATATGTTTCTTCCTGTCAGTACATTTTTGTTCATATTTTAATTACTGCTGAGTTGTAATTAAAATATGACTTAGAGTAATTTGCTTATTTGGATATTGTTTATATTTCATATTCCGCACATATATTGTTTGAATATAAGTTTGTATTGAAAATTTTGAATTTAAGGGTCTAAACAATCACTTGTGTTTATACACTCAGTGAATTTTCAAAAAAGTTGAACATCAATGAGGTTTTGAGGAAAAAAAACTCAAGCAAGGCAGTAAAACTAATTGTAATGGGGAATGAAAGAAAGATGGGAGTAAAAAAAAAAAAATATATATATATATATATATAGGAGTAAAAACATATATATATATATATATATATAATTTTATTTCAATTCTATCATGTAATCATCTCAGCTAGTTGGATAAAGGTTCCCTTCCATGATTAATCTTGAATGGTTACTTTAATAAAACAAAAGCAATCCATTCACTTTGTGACCTCTACAAAGCCACTTTATCTGCCTTCACACCAAACAACTTTACCCCCACTACGATCATTTCCCAGCATCTTCCGCAGTGTGATGACCTGAAAAGCAAAAGCAAGTCCACATGATTTCTTCCTCGTCTATTTCCATTTATTTTATGCTACGCTACATTAATACCCCACTATGTCATTTTTTATTAATGGTACATGAAGAAGTGAAACACACAGCCAATGACCCATGGGACAGAAATAGGGAACGAAAGAAAGAAACGAGTAAAAAAAAAATCTCATGTTGTTTCAATTCTACCATTACCATGTAATCAGTAATCTTGTTCAGCTAGTTGGATAAAACAAAAGCAAAGCCACTTTGTCACCTCTACAGACTACCAAGCCACTTTTTCCGGCTTTACCAAGCAACGTTACCCCACTACATGATATCTCCTTGTCCTGCAGCTATTTGACCTGAAAAGCCAGTCTACATGATTTCTTCCTCATCTGTTTAACTATGTATGCTATATTATTACCTTCACTCTCTTTTACTTTTCGCAGTTTCTTCCAAAGGATTAGCATTTAGCAAGAAGGGTTGCTTTGTTTTATCTTCTTGACCTCTGTGTTTTTCTTTCCGTGTATGTTATTAACGCTCTATTTGTTTCGATGTAAAATATTTGTAAAAGTAAAATATTTTACGTGTAAAATATTTGCAGGAAAATATTTTCATTTTACAATGTTTGGCAGTGTACATGAAAATGCTATGTAAAATATTTTCTAGTGGTTGGCACAAAGTACGATGAAAAAAAAACTAATAAAAAATTACAACATTTTTTTATTAACTTCCAAAAAATACATAGAGATGGACATGGGATCACTAGAGCTAGTAAAAAAATACTATTTTTTACTTAATTTTGAACAAACTTTCTGCCAAGATCTATACAAGTTTTGCTCACTTTACAACAAACAAATTCATTTCCTTTCTAAAGTGAAGCTGATGTTAATTTCTTATTCAAAACGCTGGGCAAGTAGCAATATGAAATTAGATTGTCTTCAGAAAGCTGGGTAAGTACTTTACTGTGTAACACAAGAATAAGTATACGTTCATCCACCATCCCACAGACAATAAGATGCTCAAAAATCCCAATATTGGTTTTATTTTCAACACCAAGCTGAGACGTTAAATCATTGACTGTTGCTCCATAATAATACAGCCATCATGGTAACTTCATCTGGCTCAACATCACTCACTAGCATCAAATTAAACAATTCCAATGCCTACTCCGAACAATTATGCACAAAATATCCATCAATCATTGAGGTCCAAGTAACCACATCTCTCACAAAACTTTGATCAAACACTTCACACGCAAATCCAAACACCCACGTTCAACATTTAAATGGACCGACCCATTTTGCACTACCAAAAACAAATCAAAAGATTCAAAACCCATCTTCCAAACCCAGCAATGAACCGATACCCCCTCTAAAACTGCACAAAAGTGCTCGCATGCCTTAAGCGCAAAAATGAAGTTTCGACGGTCCATTTCGACGCATTCTCAAGCCATTTGACAAAAAAAATGAAAACCTCATGGTGGGAATTTCGGCTTTACAGTAGCCCCTGATCATAGTGTTCCACATATAAGTATTAGGTCTTCCAATCTGAGAAAAAAGCACACCGGCATATTGAATGTCACCAGAATCAGCTAAAGTACAAAATGCTAAGACACGGCAGTGCCTCATACTTGTCAATGGTGCCTCAGATCTTAGAGCCGGTGATTGGTGGGAGAGGGGACCGGTGGTGGCTGGGTTTTTTTGGAGAGAAATCTACGAGGGAGTTAAAGCATGAAAGTGACTGTGGGAACGAAGGAGTGATAAGTATCGGGGTGTGAGGGAGTGAGCAAATGTAAAATGTTTTACCAAAATTTTAAGTGTAAAATAATTTACACAAATATGCTTAGGTTGATTTGGTTGACTGAAAATATTTTACTGCAAAACAAACACCGTAAAATTGAAAAATATTTTCCTGAAAATATTTTACATTGAAACAAACGGAGCGTAAGAGTGACAAAAGCCAATCAGTCTGTGTATTTAAACTTCTCGAATTTCTAAACAGTTTTAGCTATCGTTTCCACTAAAATTTTCATTCATGTGAAAGATAACTGAGAAAGTGGTCATTACTTGATTCCTTAACTTGCTTGTAGTTTAAAATAAAATCAGAGAATAGAAAATTGTTCTTTTATTTTTAGGGTTAAACATTTTGTAAAGAAGGAATTCCTTCCCCCCCCCCCCCCCCTTCTTGCTTCTTTACTATATATATTTTTTAAGATGGAGAAGAACCACTTCATAAAGAAGATTTCATTTTTTATGAATCTATAGGAATATGTGATATTAAGACATTTAAATTTACTTATTATTCATTATTAATTTGAGGGAGGAAGATTCAATGTGATAGTACCTTGTAAATCTTTAGATTATGAAAATTTTAATTTTTTAATGTGAAATGAATCATTTCCATTTGAAAGCAAACCAGGAGAACCATTCCTTTCTGCAGCAATTTTTCTCTTTTAAAGCTTTTTTTTTTTTTTTTCCTTCATCCATACGACTTTCCTTGTATTGATACTTTTCTCCCTTTTTCATCATATGGTATTGTTTGTTCGATCTACTTCTCATTGGGCTTATAGAAGGAAACCGATGAGCTTGTCATGCTTTAATCTCATTGCTATATGTCGACTTTTAGGTTCTACTAAGAAGAATCAGATCAAGGTCGTAACTGAGAATTATCAAACTCCGTTTACCCAGTTGGACAATTTGGACATAAAATTTAGATTTACCCAGTTGCAAAACAGACCCAAATATGAATACAAAGACATAGGAAAAGGTTACCACTTTTCTTTTCCTAAGCTTTTGTCAAATGTCATAGTTTTGTATTGCTTAGACTCTTACCTATTAGTATTTAGTCTTTTTAACATTTAATGCTTATGCTTTAAATGTTTTTGATTCTTTGACCATGAATTTCCCTATTCTCACGAAACAAACATATATATTTTGGCAGGAAGGTTTGGCGGCCTCTTTATTATCTCCTCTGCTTCAATTAGTGTGTTTCTACTTTATTCAATCAAAGTCTATCAACAAGTGTACGCTTTTCAGGGTACATAATTTTTTGTTGTTAGTTTCTTGCATGCAATAATTAAGACCTATGATTCTTATGTTAAACCTAACTAAGTTGATCTGTTCCTTCATTCTAGTTTATGCATAATGCAAGGAAAAACAAAACTTGTTCTGCTTTAGCTCTAACCTCTAGGTGGTTTGTATTAGGGCTATCCATGGGTCGGGCAGGTCGGGTTTTTGCCCAACCCACAACCGACCCGTAACAGTAACGGATTCGTCGGTTCGGGTTGCCAGCAGGTGGTAGTCGGTTTCAGGTGAACCCAATCTCACCGGAATCCTTCGAAATGCGGTGAGATCTTGCCAGATTTGGTGAGATTTTTGCCAAATCATGATGAGAAATCACTGGTTTGGCCAGATCCAGTATTTATTGTGCCAGAAATCGACGGATTTAAGTGAAAAAAAAGGGGCCGAAATCTGGAGAAAGTGGCCGGAATCTAGAAAAAAATGGCTGGAATCTGGAAAAATGGCCAAAATCTGGAAAAAATGGTCGGATTTTGAATGGAAATCGGTTTGGGTCGGGTTTCACGGGTTTTGAACTAAAAAACCGATAACCGACCTGCTGGGCGTCGGGTTAGCAAAGTCAAAAACTGCGTTTGACCGCCGGAGTCGTTGGATCGGGTGGAGGCGGGTCGGATGGCGATGAGGCGGGTCGGACGGGTTGGGCAGGTTGTCGGTTTGCCTGGACACCCCTAGTTTGTATTACTTTCTTCTTTATGGTTTTGCATTAGAGTATGTTTGGTAACTGTTTTTTTCTCTTATTTTCTGTTTACAAAAATATTTTTCTATTTTTGAGACAAAAAACTTGTTTGGCAACCCAAAATTGATAGAAAACAAAAATTATTCTCAAAACTCAATTTGTGAAGGAAACTAAAAACATGCAGAAGGCTGTTTTTAATTTCTAATTTTCAAAAGTAATGAAAATATGTATTTAATTTAATGAATCTGTCTCATTTAATGAGTTAGTATTAGAATTCAAATCCTAGTAACAACATATTTTAGTATTTTTTATTTTTTTTTCATAGAATTTTTTTTTTATTTCAATTAACCAAACATATTTTTTATTTCAAAAATACAAGAAAAATGTTTTTTTTTTTTTTATATTCCCAAAAACAAGTTTTTGAAAATAGAAAACAAAAATTGTTACCAAACATAACCTTATATTTTCTTGTGTGCTATAAATCTTTGATTATCATTTGTTTGAGATTAAAGCTGTCAAAATATTAATTACCTTTTTTTTTTCTTCATAAAAAATTTCCTGAAAAGATTCAATAATAAATGCCGAACATTTTCCTATATTATACATAGTGTTCGTTTTATTTGTAAATAAATTTTTTAAATTATAAATTTCTATTAGAAAAAAACCCATATAAATGTGAATAAATTTTAAAAAATTAAAATATAAAAATTAATAAAATCTCGTTTAAGTTCACTTGATAAATTTATTGCTAGAAATATCAAAAATTTAATATAAAATTTAGGTGAAAATCTCGCAAATGAACAAGAAATTCATCAAAGAGAGTTAGAAGATATTGAAATAAGATAACATAAAGATAATAACGAAAATAATTATAATGATGTTCAAACAGTAATATAGAAATTCATGATTATATAAAAAGACTTAATTCTTTCTCAAATACATGTATTGCGTACAAAATTTTATCAACAATACTTGTTATAATTGTTTCTATAGGAAAAAAATTCAAATTTAAAATTGCTAAAATCTTACTTAAGATTGATCGTGACACATGAAAATTTGTGTATTTACCAATTATCATTAAAAAGGATATATTAGCAAAATTTAAATACAAAAAATTAGTCATTATTTAATTTGCATCTAAATAAAAAAGAAAAAGAAAAATGCATGTTAAATAAAATTATAATATAAAATTTTAAATAAATATTACTTAATTGATTTTTTTTAAATATATAAACTCACACAGATATTTTAACACAAAAGCACACAACAATTTCCACTAAAAAATTATAGTAACTTTTAAAAGAGAGTGATGCAAGTTATACCACAAACATATCACAACAGCAACGTGAGACAATTGATATTAAATATAAAAATCTCTGTTTAAAATTGTTGTCTTAAGTTTTACAATTGTATTGACTCCCAAAATCAAAATGAGTGGAAGGGGAATAGTAAAATTGGGTTTAGTAACTTTAGTTTTTATAAATTGCTTTGAGAGGTGTATCAGGTAGCATGGCAGGGCAAAAAAGTGGAAAATTGCGAATATTAACTGAACCATTTAACTAAAAGTATGACAGTTTTTTTTTTTTTTCCTTAATTGTCAAAAGCTCACCCAAATTTTTTATCATTGCTGAACTATTTAACCAATTATGATAGATGATTAGTTATTAAAAACTCATCCAAATGTATGATCAAATATGTTCAGCTTTTCATCAAGGCAGCTAAGTAACTTTAAATTTCAACTATCGAATAAAAAAAATAAAAAATAAAAAAAAAGTAAGATTAGTAAAAAAATATTTTAAGAGGGAGTGGGGCTAATTGCACGGTGACCTCAATCCTGAGTGAGCGCTTTGTGAGATTTGAAGGAAGGTGTTTAGTTACCCATACACGTTAGTCAACAGTCATTAATTTTTGGGGGTTTATTCAGTGAGGTTTTGTTGAAATATATCATGACACCGAGCTTCTAGGGGCAGTCAATTTTGACTTTAAATCACAATACAATAATTTTTTTTTGAATGATTTTTTTTTTTTAATGATAAGAGCACAGTGAATCGATTTTCTTTTAAAAAAAATTATATAGCTTTCTACTTTCAACTTTCAAGATCTATTATATATGGAGAAATGAAATGAAACATAAAGGTTTAAATGAATATTTTGAATAGAAATGTTGATATCCGTAACTTAAGGCAAAAGATGATGCTAATTAGACCATGACTTAGTGATGAGATCCATGGAAATGATGGAAAGCCGAAAATCAATGAAGTAATAGTGATTAGTGAAAGAAAGAAACTTTAAGATAGGGGTGTGCATGGGTCGGGTTGGGTTGGGTCGGGTTGAGAGAATTTTTTGACCCAACCCACCATGGTGGGTCAAAAAAAATTCGACCCAACCCGACCCATCACATATGTCCAACCCAACCCAACCCAACCCACATGGGTCGGGTTGGGTCGAGTTGAACCATGGGTTAGACTTTTTTTTTTTTTTAATTATTATTAAATTGAACCTATGTTTTTTTTATTAATTATATAATATATTTAAATATATATTAAAGAAAGCAATAGGATTTTATATTATATATGTTTGTAGGATTTTATTTTATATTATATAATATATTTTATATTATATATTACTAGGTTTTAACTTAAAAAAATATTTATTAAATATATAATATATTTTAAATATATATTAAAATATGGGTGGGTCGGGTCGGGTTTGGCGGGTTTGTAATTTTATGACCCATAACCCAACCCGACCCGCTACAAAAAAAATTTTTATAACCCAACCCAACCCACCAAGCCCTAAAAACCGACCCAACCCAGCGGGTTGGGTCGGGTTTGGCGGGTCGGTGGATTTTCTGCACACCCCTAGATATGAGCATAATAATCTCATGATATTTCAATTCTACCGTGTTATTTCTTGTCCAGGGGGTAATTCTACTGTACCTACTACCTAGGGAAAAAAAAAGTGCAGTACTTAATAGACAACTTGTTATACCAGGTTATCTAAACATCATATTTGATAGTTTCAATCTCATATTATGCAGTTCTAATATTACATTTGATTGTTCTTTTGTCACATTTAATGGTTCTTTTATTATTATTATTATTATTATTATTATTATTATTATTATTATTATTATTATTATTATTATTATTATTATTTTCATATTTGATAGTTTTATTATCACATTCTGCAGTTCTAACATCACATTTGATATTACTTTTGTCACATTTGATGGTTCCCTTATTTTTTTCTCATATTTGACGGTTCCATTTTCACATTGTGCAGTACCAACATTATACATAATTGTTTTTTTATCACATTTAGTGGTTCCCCTATCTTTTTCTTACATTTGACGGTTTCATCCTCACATTGTGTAATACCAATATCATATGTGATTATTCTTATGTCACATTTGGTAATTTTCTTATTTTTCTCACATTTGATGGTTTTATCCTCACATTGTGCAGTTTCAATATCACATTGGATAGAATTTTTCTCACATTTGATGGTTTTATCCTCACATTGTGCAGTTTCAATATCACATTGGATAGAATTTTTATCACATTCTGCAGTTCTAATATTTTTCCCCATATTTGACAGTTCCATCGTTACATTGTGCAGCTCCAACATCACACGTGACTGTTCTTTTGTTACATTTGGTGGTTCTCATATTTTTTCTCACATTTGATAGTTATATTGTCACATTCGGCAATACTAACATAACATTTGACAATACTTTTGTCACATTTTGTGATTTTTTCTCATATTTGACAGTTTTCATCTTCACATTGTATAGTACTAACATCATATGTGATTGTACTCTTGTCACATTTGGTGGTTCTTTAATTTTTTTTTTCTTACATTTGATGGTTCTATTATCACATTAGACAATACCAACATCACATCTGACTGTACTTTTGCTACATTCAGCAATACCCTATTCTTTTGGTTGAGGATATTATACAAAGTAATAATGGAAGAACAAGGTTAACACAACATACAAACAAAAAATAGATAACTTGGAGGCACAATATCGTTTTCCTTAGAAAATATTCCCCCCCCCCCAACACACACACACACACACACACACTATTGTTGCTAAAGGGATATCGTAAATTTGTCCCTAGGATACAATCAAGATATTGGGTTCTACAGATGGCAATTATGGAGAATAACTATAAGATTTCTTGTGTTTCTCTCTAATTTACTATTTTTCAAGTAAACATAAGCCTCTATTTATACCCATAAGGTTATATTTCATCAAAAGGCACGTATGAAGAGTTAAAATGTTTCATAAAACCATTCATAAGGCTTGAAACCTCTTCAAACTCTCTAAACAATTACCAGAAAATTCTGCAGAAAAATTCTGTTTCACGATTTTCGATCGGTCGAAAGTTACTTTCGATTGATCGAGTGCTCTTTTTGATCGGTCGAACAAGGATCAAGTAGCGATCGAGACATTCAAAGATTCTAGGATTTTTTCTTTACCATTTTGATCGATAGAGCCAAAGTTTCGACCGGTTGAAAATGCTGTATTTGGTGGTACATTTGGTGGTACAATTATTTTTGTCACATTTGGTGGTACAATTTTTTTTTTCTCCAAATTTTAACAGTTCCATTGTCACATTAGGCAGTATCAATATTACTTATGACTATACTTTTGTCACATTTGGTGGGACCATTATTAATTTTTTTTTTTCACATTTGACAGTTCATCATCACATTGGACAATACCAATATCAATGTGATCGTACGTTTGTCACATTTGATGGTTCCCATATTTTTTTTCTTACATTTGATGGTTCCCATATTTTTTTTCTCACATTTGATGGTTCCATTTTCACCCAAACTAGTACCACATCATTTTGAACCATACTTTTGTTACATTCATTGGTACCCTTATTTTTTACTCGCATTTGACGGTTCCATTGTAACATCACGTAGTACTAACATGAGATCTGACTGTACTTTTGTCACATTCTGTGGCACCATTTTTGTTTCCCCTCTACTAAACCTTCAAATCCAAAATCCATATTGAAACAATCAAAAACCCTAACTCCTACATTTCCAAATACATAAAACAAACACGAAGACCTAATTTTTAATATGCAATATATCAAATATGACAAAGCAATCATCTTAAAAAAAAAAAAAAAAAAAAAAGGGAAAAAAAAAAGGGAAGAAGGAGTAGAAGATAAAAACAAAGGTTTGCGATTTTCGTACCTTAGAGAGAGTTCAAGGAGATAGTTCTATCGAAAATCAAGCACCAAGTGCTCTACCAAGGCCAATTTTTGGTCCTAGTTAGGTAGAGCTTTGGTGGCAATTTTCTAAGGAGTGAACCAAGCAAAACAATTCCCTTTTAGTTAGTCGTGCAAGCACTTGATTTGCCTTTCAGAATTGAGAGAGAGATCTGGTTCTTTTTATTTTTTATTTTATGATAACTTGCCTTGCCAGTAATCGGTATCCACTAAATTTTGAATAAACGGTCATGAAAGCTCAATTAGTGTGAAAACACTAATGCTTGTTTAAACTCCCAATTTTAAATTATGGTTTAATTGCTTTTATTCTAACTTATCTAAGTGTGCAGAACAAGAGTAAAGCATGCATAATAAACCACTAACACTACTCTAAGCCATAAGCAAGTACAATGAGCAATAAATGCAAAGCTTAAAGAGCAAGGAAGAAAGATGCAAGCATAAGATAACACTAAGATGTGTTATCGAAAAGGAATTCGAAGAACTCGGCGAAAAACCTCTCCTCGACCCTTCAAGTCGAAATCGATTCACTAGTGAATAAATTAGAGTACACGAATATCAAAAAGACCTTCCAAGCCTAATCTACCTAATTTATTTGAGCCCTCCAAGCTCTTGCTGCTAATGGACTTTTTGGAGTCTTGTCTTCATTAGCTTTTCGGATCCCACAATTTCGCCCAATTGTATCCGCTACTTAATGGCTTCTTCCAATACTTCCCAAAAGCATCAAAACTTCTCTCAACACTCAGGATGGGTGAGGTAAGTGTTTAACTAAGAACCTCTCAAGGATGTATAGATGGAGAGTTAGGAGTAAAGGAAAACCAAGAGAATTTGTGTAGATGATTGTAGGTATGACAATCTCTAACTCTCAAGTATTTTGTTAAGGTTTTCTCTCTGAAAAGTACTCTTTACAATTTCATGGATAATGAGGGTATATATAGTGTGTGTAAAGAAAATAGGAAAACACTTTTCATTTTTGCTAAATAAAGAGTTTTATGGGTACCTCACGAGATGGCATTTCTTGCGAAGTACTCAAAATGATAGGCTGATACGACTTTTCAAGTTCTAGTCATGTGTTTTACATGTGGCCTTTTTGCGGGTTCTTTTATTCACAAGCTTTTTGCGAAGCTGCACTGATATTCATTGCATGCTTGATTCTTCACTAATCTCTCACACTCATCCCTTACAATTAAACCACATAAATACAGGGAAATAATTGACTAAATTACAACTAAATTTGGCATGGAATTAAAGCCAACAAAAGCTAGTTGGAAATCACAACTTTATAGGCCAGATTAAAAATCATTAGGTTTGATGGTCAGGATTTGCGTGGATACCATACCCCCAAAAAGAAGGGGTACACTAGAATGACCCATTGTGCAGCTAAGTTGGTTAAAGGTTCCCCTTCGTGATTAATCTTGATTAGTTACTTTAGTAAAACACAATTATAATTCATTCTCTACAAGTATAAGTGCTTGTGGGGTGTGGAGACATTGACTAAGATTTAATGGTCCGTTTGGATTAAGAGGGAGGGAGGGGGAGTAGAGTAGAGTAGAGTATAGTATATTTAGCACAAAATTAGCTTATTTTTTGCCGACTCTACTCTACTCCCCTCTACTCCCCCTCCTTCCTGCCTCAATCCAAACAGACCATGACAATTTCCCAGCATCTTTCGCCGAAATTGAGGTGACAATAGTGATGTCTCCCCTTGTCTTGCAGTGCAATATCCTAAAAGCAGGTCCACATGATTTCTTCCTCATTTATTTCACTTCTTATGCTGCATTATTACCTTCACTCTCTTTTACTTTTCAGAGATTCTACCGAAGGATTAGCATTTGTGTTATCTTCTTGACCCCTATGTTTTTACTTCCTTATATGTTGCTTATTAAGAGCAGCATCATGACAACAGCCAATCAGTCTATGTATTTAAACTTCGATTCTCCCCGGATTTCTAAACAGTTGTTGCTAATTTGAATTTTAATTTGGCTTTCTTTTGGAGATAAGAGGACTGTTAAGATCTTTGATGTGATAGTGCGTATGAAATTTTTTATTTTATTTTTTGGTTTAGATATTTATAGGATTAGATTACTGTACATGCTATATATATATATATATATATATAAGATTATATTGTAATACATTCTTTTTTTATTTTAGCTATCTTTTCCACTAAAATTTTCATTCATGTAAAAGAAAAAGTGGACTTTCTTTTATATGCTGGGTCATTACTTCATTCCCCAGCCTGCTTATAGTTAAAAAAAAATTAATGAAAAAAAAAAAAAAAACCTGTTCTTTTGGGGCTAAGCATTTTGAAAAAATTAATTACTGTGAAATGAATCATTTCCATTTGAAAGCAAACAGAGAGAAACATTCTTTTCTGCAGAAATTTGTTTCTTTTAAAGCTATCTTTTGTTTCTACTCTTCCATCTGATTTTCCCTGTACAAACTTGTTCTGGTCTGCGTTGCTTTCTTCTCTGTGGCTTTGCATTATATTGTTCTGCTCTTGGTCGTTTGCGTTGCTTTCTTCTCGGTGGCTTTGCATTATATTGTCCTGCTCTAGGTCGTTTGCGTTACTTTCTTCTCTATGCTTATGCATTGTATTTTCTTGTGTGCTATATCTTTGATTATCATGTGTTTGAGATTATGTTCTTTCATTGCCTTTGGTGCTTTCTAAGACATGCTCTGCCTGTGTACATTGTTGGTCTTTCTTATTAATTACAATCCCTGATTTTCAATTAACATCAACATACCTTTTCAAATTGAAAAAGGTAGAGTAGAAGTTTGTATTATTATCATGATATTTAATTGCACATATAATTTCTATGGGATTTCACTAAAAACTTCAAAGTTGTAGCTTCTTTTTAAAAGCACAATATTAGTCTTATTAGAGACAACTTTTATGTAGTCCCATTTTTATGGGATTTTACTAACACTACTTTTGTTATGTACCAATTACAATAGGCCACGTCAATAATTTTTTTAAAAAAATTGTGAAAATTTTTCATTCCCATAAAAAAAAAAAAAAAAAAATATTGATTCCATGGATATTGATTAGCTTAGGGGTAAAAAAGAAATTGTAGTATAAATAAAAAAGGTAAGGATTTGCTGCAAACTAAGTTGTAGCCAATGCCTATGTAAGGTAGGTATCAGTGCCTTAGATGTGACCTATCTAGACTTATATTTATCTATGTCAAGATTGAATTTTTCACCAAATGGGGTCTATTTGAGGCATTGACACACATGCATTTTGCAGGAGTTGTTGTAACTTAGTTTGCAGTAAATCATTGCCCTAAAAACATATTCTAATCGATAGAAGCCTGTTTTTAGAACCTATTGGAAAAGCCAAGTTCTCTTATAATAACCATTGGCCATATAACATTGGTCTAGTAATTCATAAATTGAATTATTAATAGCTGAACTAAATTATTATTTGCTTCTTATTAGTTTGTCCAATTTCATTATTTTCACTTAAAATATATATTAATTCCTCTACTAAAAATATATACTCCTATATTTATTCCTCTAAATTTAGATATGTTGTAATCATATTTTAAAATTTTAACTAGACAAGTAAACTTTAGATTTTATTATCAATCTTTTCTTTCAGTCCATTATAAAGACAATAACATTGGAGAGGGGGGGGGGGGGTGGAGAAAGAGAAAATGAGATTGACTAATCCACCGCCACCTCTCTTTCCACTTACCATTTACCAATCCATAAAAACTTGGGGACTAAAGATGAATTTTTCCATTTTGTTTTTAATTTATAGTTATAAATGTGCAAAATGTCTGATGTACATATTGGGTACATATGCAGGAACAAAAACAATGGATATTGTTGGTCCAATTTTTGAGATTGCAAAAATGATATTTGCTCCAATTCATGAATACTACAATAATTATAGAGGCACTGATGAATGTAGGATAATTCTCAAGAACAAATGGCAGGATTTAGAACGTCGGAAGTTAGACACAGCCTCTAGAATGGAAGCACAACTTCTTCTAGGAAAGACACCAAAGGAAGAAGTTCAAGGATGGATCCAAGATGTAGAAATGATGAATGATAAAATAGAAGCCATTGAACGCGAAGCTGGAGAAGGGAAGCGTTTCTCATGTGCACACATAGGAAAACTTGCTTTGAAGAAGATAGGAGAGGTGGAAGAACTTTATCAAAGGGGTGCTTTCACTGATAGTTTGGTCATTAATCCACCTCCAAGCAACGGAGAAATAATGTCAACACCAACTTTGATTGGGGAAAGCACTGCTGAAAGAGTAAAGGAAGTAATTTGGGCATGGGTGTTGGACGATGATGTTAGAAAGATTGGCCTTTATGGAATGGGAGGTATAGGGAAATCGATTGTCATGGAGCACATCAATAATCGTCTATTGAAAGAGAAAAACAAATTTGGCATTGTCATTTGGGTCACTGTATCAAAGTCTTTAAATGTTATCCAACTACAACATAATATTGCACACAAGTTGGATTTAAATCTTGCAAAAGTTGAGGATGTAAGAGAAAGGGCTACCAAGTTAAAGGCAAAAATGGAAGATAAGAATAGACATGTGCTAATATTAGATGATATATGGGAAGCATTTGCTCTTGAGAACGTAGGAATTCTAGAGCCTACTTCAACAAATGGATGCAAATTGATATATGGGAAGCATTTGCTCTTGAGATCTTGCTGTTTGTCGAGGAATGAGTTGTAAAGATATCAAAATGGAGCTACTTTCAAAAGAGGAGGCACATAAGTTGTTTTTGAATAAAATGGGTTATGATGTTTTTAATATTCCCTATTTGAAACCAATTGCAAAAGAGGTTCTTGAAAGATGTGCCCAATTGCCTCTTGCAATTGTTACGATAGCTGCAAGTTTCAAACCCTTAAGACAAAATTTCGAGTGGAGGGATGCACTGGAAAAGCTGAAGACATCAGTAATGAGGTCTAACAATAGAGAGAAGCAGGTACTTGAGACACTTAAATTCAATTATGAATGCTTGGAAAATGAGGAACCTAAACAGTGTCTCTTGCATTGTGCACTATACCCTGAAGACTTCAAGATTAACAAACAAGAGTTGATAGAACATTTGATTGATGAGGGAATTATTGAAAGAATGAAGAATAGGCAAGCGGAGTTTGATAGAGGCTATTCAATATTGAGTAAACTTGAAAATGCTTGCTTATTGGAAGGTGGAAATGATAATTTTGTGAAGAAGCATGATTTGCTAAGAGACATGGTCCTCAAGGTCGCAAGTCATCAATTTATGGTAGAAGGTCGCTTGGGATTGGAGGATTTTTCAAATGAAGGAAAATGGAGAGAGGATCTTGTAAAGGCTTCTTTGATGTACAAGGACATATCAACAATCCCTTCTAATGTGTCACCAAGGTGTCCTAACCTTTCAACCTTGTTGCTACAAGGTAACAAATCATTAAAAAATGTCCCAGATTCTTTGTTTGAGCATTTACATAGGCTCAAGGTTCTTGATTTATCAAATACTGCTATTGAATCTCTGCCAAATTCTGTCTTTAGCTTGGAGAATCTTACTACATTAAGGCTTAGTTGGTGTAAAAACTTGAAGCAGGTGCCTTCATTAGCAAAACTTACAACATTGAGGAAGTTAGACCTTGAGGGAACACGAATTACGGAAAAGCCTGATGGTTTAGAAATGTTGGTCAACTAAAAATTCCTCAATTTGAACGCGAGAGAACTAGAAGTCATGCCACTTGGGATTTTACCAAAAATCTCTCATCTACAGTACCTCATAGTTTATTGGCAATCGATGGCAACAGTAGTGAACGAAGAAGAGATAGCAAGCTTAAAGGAATTGGAAGCTTTTGGAGGCATTTTTGATGATGCGGACAAGTTCAGTATGTATATCAGATCCTTAGAGAACAGGCGACTTGCATGTTACCAAATTCGAGAGGGGAAGTGGGGCGAGGGCTCCAGAATTTCACCATATAGATTGGTCGGCAAAGGAGTAAATTTAATAGGATGCAATTTAAGAAGAGGAGATGCCTTAGTGCTACCGAAAGACGTGCAATCCCTAGAAATTGTATTTTGTCACAATTTAAAAACTTTATGCGATGTTCCATCTTTGAACCACGCAAGAGAATTACAACATATACATCTAAATCTTTGCGGAGGAATAGAGCACGTTCTTTCTTTTTCTTCTTCTTGTACCCTTCCTCTTCTTCAAATTCTAGAGAGACAAGAGCTTTTCCATTTGGATAACTTACGAGTATTGTTTTGGAAAGAGAAAGCTGCATCGGCATGGATCTCATCTGACACCTTTTCCTCTCTCAAAATAATTTATTTATACATGTGTTCTAAGATAAAGAAGTTGTTTCCACTTGGGTTGCTGCTACACCTGCACAACCTAGAAAATATTAGGGTCCACAGATGTGAGCAAGTAGAGGAAATAATAGGAGAAGCAAGTAATGAATTTGAAGAAGAAATAAAAGAAGAGGAGGAAGGAATGGACACTACCAAAATCACTCTCCCCAATTTGAGGGTTTTAGAATTACGATACCTACCGGAACTGAAGACCATCTGTAGTAGCAGTAAAGTAATAGTTTGTGATTCTGTTGAAATGATTGAGCTACGTGAATGTCCAAAGGTGAAGAGACTCCCTCTCTATCTGCCCCGTCTTAGTAATGGACAACTATCTGCTCCCCCTTCTCTTCAACACATTTTGATTTATTCATCGGACGGCATATGGTGGGAATCGCTGGAGTGGGACTGTCCCGACACTAAGAATGTCCTTCAACCCTTTTTTGGTATTCCATGAATGCTAAGCATGGGTATGTCTCTCTCTTCACTCTCACATTTTTCATTTATCTTTGTAGTGTTTACCTACTTTTATCTCTCTCTTTTTTCTTTAATATATTTTTTAAAATTAAAACCCTTTTAACACCCTGTTTTGGATATGACCAACCAGCTATTAATCACATCCTAAAATTGTGAATCGGGTTAAGTAAGACCATACACACACATATATATACTTCCTTATCAGTCTTCTTATAAAATTGTTTTCACTAGTGGTTTCTTTTCCTGTTTTGGTCTCATTAGGACTTCTTGACAAGTGAAATGTTTCTGTGGTGTGTGCGAGTGTGAGCAAGGAGATCTTCACTCTCAAACGTATTTCTGTGTATTTTGTTCTTATTTACTAAATTATAAACTCTGTTGTGTTATGAAGGTATGTTAATACGACATGAATATTGAAGAGAAAGATCAATTAGATTGTTAATTTTCCTTGTGTTTTGCTACTTTTTTAGTTTTTAGAGCTGCGGGCTTTCAGGAAAACATACTTGAATGTACTTATCTTCTTATTTTGGGGGTGGAATTGGGTGTATCAGGATTAAAATATGCTTTTGTACTAATTTCTGACCTAATTTGTTAGGTACATGGGAGAAAAGTTTTATTTTGTTGAATGGTTCCTTTTAGATTTATTGCATGGTTAAATGTAAAAACTATGCACTAGAAGTCAAAGTAAATGATGACATTTACAATTTGAGGAGTTACTTGAAACTTGGATCCTTGTATGGAGTGTTTTTCTTTTTTATTCCCATTTAGTACAATAGAGAGAATCTAGGAAGAACAAAATAGCATTGCAAAACAAAGTCAGCAGATGGCTCAGACCATATTACACTATCTTCTAGCTCACACTACAAACCTACTAGAAGCCTTGCATGCTGTCTGACTTCAACCAACACCAATTCACTAATGAATCTAAACCTGCATTGTCATAACTGTGTTTGTAGTATCCCAACGTCTTCAAACCCAGGTTCTAACATCCAAATGCACCTTCTAATCCCACATAGCAGTTGCATCCATTCAGTACAAGTAGTCAAAAGAAGCCTAGAATGGAAACCTTCACTCAAACCCAAAATTAATGCTTATCTGACAGCGAAGCGTTTGGGGTCAGCAATGCAACTGTGGCTACAAGCCAGCATCTTTCTGCCTTCCTTGTCTTTCCCAACAAAACTGGATCCCTTCTAAGCACTGCCACTCACTTTACATGCATCCTTCTGCCACCCAACACAGTTTTTAAGTGAGAGCCTATTACTAGACAAGCTGGTAGAGACCCAAAGCTTTAATGAGTTTAGGAACCAAGTTATCTATTGTTAATACAGAACCAAACCACATAACCCAAGCCAAAAGACATATGATTCAAATATGATCAAGAGTTTCCTCATAAGCCTTACACAGAGGACACAATACCCTTCCTGTTGAGTTGAGTTGAGGTCTCGAAGGCATAATATATACCTAGATTTTCTAAAGTAAATACCGAAACCTTGTAGGGGATGTTAAGCTTCCAGGTTCTATCCCAAACCTTGGGATCTAATGAAATCCCACGTAGCCTCTAAAGAACCTGAATTAGCGCAATGCCAGAATAGTCTTGCTAACCAAATCTTGAAAAGGCTTCTACAGAATAGAGTTTGGCGAAAGTGTGTCATACAAGTACAAAACTAGTTACTGATTCCACTACCAGAGGTTTTGTCCATCTGATTAGCCACACAAGTTGCTCAGCCTCTATGTCCTTGTTCTCAGTTCTAGAACTAGGACAAAGAAAATGGTCAATTGGGATTTTAATTTCATTTCCAGGTCCCCACTTAACCCCAGTTAACTGTGTCCCTCTAAACCAACAAATACTGCCCCAAGGCTAAGAAGAGCTATTGGTACACACTAAGTGCAGTGCTGTGGCAAAAAAATTTTTTGTTTTGTTTAAGAACGTTATCCATTAAACAATTAGGATTAGCAACAAGGGTCCAAAACTACTTAACAAACAAAGCTTTATTAATCAAGGACGCTTGTCAAAATCAGGAAAATTATTTAGTACTCCTAAAGTACAGTTGACGAGTTACTCCGAACTAATATAAACAAGCCACCAAATACAAATACAAAAGAAAAAAAAAATCCACCTTTTTTCACATGAATTTTTTAACTTCTGTTATACTTTTGTATTAGGTAGCTTGTTTTTATTTATTTGGAGCACCACATTGGTTGTTCTTCAACGTACTTAATAATCTATATCTATATATTACTAAAAGCTGAAGCGTAGCGTTTAATGCTGTTGCTCTCACGTTGTGCCACATCAGCTGCCACGTCATTTTTTAAAATATATATATATATATATATATATATATAATTTGTCCTACAATTTTAAAATGGTTTTTACAATTTTCAGCCCTATAAATACAGCCCACTACTTATTTATTTACTTCCACTATCACCTTATAATAAATCCAGCCTACTACTTATTTATTTACATCCACTATCACTCTATAATAAATCTGTATAATTAATCCAGTCCACCTCTTATTTATCTAGTTCCACTATCAAGCCCAACCCAAAGCTTTTTTGGTTCAATTTTAGAGTTTTGTGTGGGCCTTTTCGGCTTAAAGGAAGAAGAAAAAAAAAAAAAAAAAAACTATTGAAGCCTTTCAAGCTTTAGGTTTCTTTTTTTTTTTTTTCCTATAATTGTTTTTAACATTTATTTTTTTAATATTTACACTTCTCCAACCTTTCTCTCTTCTTTACCATTAATCTCTCCACTACTTCTTCAATCTTTCTCTCTCCTTTACCTTTTCATCTCCCCACCACCCTCTACATTAATATCATTCTTTCTCTTTTCATTCATCTTCTTTTATTGTTGTCTCTTCTTATTCACACACTCTTACTATAAATTTGGCAATATCTCTTCTATTCTATGCATAACTTTCCCTCACAAAAAATGGTTCTCTCTCTCTAAATTTTTTGGTGGATTTTTTTCCCCTGGCATCTCTACTTTAGGTTGATAATTTTTTATATTCTTTAAAACTCTATTTTGGGTTAATACGATTTAATTTTGTTTTTTAAATTGTTGTTGTTGTTATTGTTGTTGTTTTTTATTATTATTTTTTTTATTCTCTTTGATTGTTAAATGTTATCCTATTGCATTCTAAAGAATATAATATTATTCTATTATATAGCATGATTTGGATAATTTGGTATTTATTCTATTACATAGTATGATTTTTTATAGTGCTCAATTTAGATGTTAAACTATGAGATTTAACTAATTTTTGTTTATTTTCTAATCCTTCGTGTTGGACAAATTACTCTTAATAGTTGTATTAGAAGTACTCTATAATGCCATTAATTTAAAGAAAAGCAAAGGTTAGCCAAACGAAAATGATCGGATAGGTGAAAATTTTTAACTTTTGCAATTTTATTTTAATTATTATTATTTTATAACAATGCATGTATAGAAATTTAATTCTTAGATTTTGCTAATAATTGTTTATTTGATAATATGTTTTGGGTGGCTGAAATTATAATTTCTACATAGAAAATAACCTTAATAGATAGTCAAAAACAAAATTTTATCCTAATATTGGTTCAATTAATCATTGTTAAGTTTTATTAATTTTTTTTTAGTTTGCGTTTTTTTGGTGTTTTGGATTGTTCCTATATTACATATAAGATTGTTCCTATAACAAATAAAAATATAATTACAAATACATTACTCATTATTAGATTAGTTTAAATTGTAAAAAGAAAAATTAATAAAACCACTATAAAAATAATTATCACGTGCAACACGCAGGTTCACGGCTAGTTACTCATCAAAACCCAAAACTCATATAGATTTTGGCCTGCATAATTTATTCCAACTGAGCACATGAAACTTTTAGGCTAGCATATGAAACCCAAACCCCAAACTTTTAGTCCTTCATGCTTGGACAATAATTTTGTTGTTGAAAAGGTTGCACTTGGTGTTTTGGTTGTGTTTGTTGTTCTCCTCTAATCAAGTCTTCAGATTTCGGAACCAAACTAGGCATTTGGTCTCCACCTTGCTCCAATTGTCCAATGAGAGGATAATATCATGGATAAGGCTTGTGTGTGAGAGTTTGGTGAAGATTTTGTGAAGAAGATGATTTCATGACTAACTCGTGACTGCCAACCCACAAAAGGCCACATGAGAAGCACATGCTAAAATCTGAAGAGACTCATGATAGGCTAGATTTCGTGAGTAACTTCGCGACTCAGGCCAAGTCACGAGTGACCCGCGAAACTTACTACTTGGGACTTAGTGAACATAGAAAACTTCAATTTCTTAATCACTCAATACTATTTTTCCAACAATCCCTCACATGAATGGAAATTGATAAAACCCAATAGAAATGATGATGCAGACACAAAGAGAGTAGAATAAAAGCTACTGTATCGGGAGAAGTAGCTTTTGGCTTTGAGCTTTCCTTTGTGAAAGACTATCGAATATACTAGCTAATTAGTGAACATGATGTTTTTGAACTGCCAGTCGTTTGTGTATACAAAGACAATAGAATTGACGCGGCTCCTTTTCGAACATATTTCGTTCCTACAGTTATGTTCATTTCGGCCCTGAATATATCTTGGTAAATTCATGAAGTGCTTTAGAGAATTCAGCCTTAAAATTCTCATGAAAGTGGTCCACTTCACACTCATATAGGTGACTCTTATTGAGAATATCCTGCTATACTCCACTTGGAATTCCAAGATATAAGAATCATTAAAAGCAAAGCTTACCCTGAACAAAGCTTACCCTGAACATCGCTTACAAGCATCACTATTTCATCATAGGAATGGGTGGAAGATGTTACCTTTATAGTGATAAAACTAGTCTCCACAATTTTGTTTTCCCTTTGAAAACCTAGATCTTGGGATCTCTAGTCAACTAGGTGGGGTTATTGTCATGACAACTTTAGGTCATAGGCTTGAACCCAATTCCCCTTGATGAGCAGTTTACTTGCTCTCCACTTAAACAACTGATTACGGATCCCTTTTTATAATTTAGAATCACTTCCATTTTAAAGCAACTGCCTCATGGTATTATGTCTCCAACAAATATGTCGAGCCCTACCATAACTCTGTGCCCTACCAATATATACAAATAGGAGGCACAAGCATCCAACAATGCATGTCTGTTTAGATTTATTGACTTCCAAAAAAATACATATACTTTTTGCATAAGGTGTTCTCACTAGACTGTCGTCACATTTCTCATGTGATTGAGACAAGGCAAGTCCATCAAATGTATTAGAAAATTTTATTTCTAGTATCACATCTACAACACTTACACGAGCATATCCCACAATGACATAGCCTCTTGTGATATATTTCACATAACATACTAGTCACATTAAACCTAAACTCATTTGACATCATTTTATTGTCAAATTTCTCATGTCATTGCATTGAAACTTGCTTCAATATATACAAAGATTTAACAAGCCTACACACTTTGTTTCCTTGTACGGGAATCATTAACCCCTTTGGTTGATTGGGTATCAAGAAAACTCACATCTTCCTTTTGTTTGTAGCCTTCTGAAACAAGTCTCGCATTGTAATAATCAATAATTCCATCAACTTTCAAATTCTTAAGTGCTAGATCCACCAGTTACTATGTATAGATTTCTAAGATAGATTTATTGCATTATTGACAATCTCTTTTCCAAGAAGGCATCTCTCAAGATATCGTTTCTTTAAGGCTTTAAGTTTATCTTCTAACATTCAAATTAGAAAATTTAGACCAGATGAATATGACATTTGTCTTTTTTACTACGCTTAGGCTCAACCTCTCTTCCATCAACTCTTGATCATGAGAGATACCGAACATATACTCAAACTTTCTTTTAAGAAATTTTAATACTTGAAATATGTTCTAATTAATTTTCATGCATATAATAATAATAATAATAATAATAATAATAATAATAATAATAATAATAATAATAATAATAATAATAATAATAATAGATACATAAATTAGAAAAGCACTATGCACTACTGTAATGACCATAACCAATGACAACATAATCAATGGTTTTTTTTTTTTTTTTTTTTTTTCCTTTTAAGAATAGGAATCACCACCTTCATCAAACACCCCCACATTTAAAGAATTTATGGAAAGGCGATCACTCTTTCCATAATTCACAAGGTGTTTTAGTGGTTTCTTTTAAGGCATCTCAATGAAAAAAATATTTGGTGGAAATAATAGCTTCCCCCCACAAATACTACGATAATCAAGAACTTATTACATTCATTGAGTTATTTCTCAACTTCATTCTTATAATAAATGAAACTCTAATACCTCATCCTTGCTTACTTATAAGCAATCATAACCGACTCTTGTGCATACTACATTTTAGACAACCCAAATATGTCAAGTAATGCATGTATCATATATTTCATCCAAAGAAATATTACAAAACATATATTGGGATTAAACACATTAATATCCAATCAAGTTCACACATGCTCCAAAAATATATATATATATATATATATATACACATATATGTAATTAAATAAGGCTATATGTGCTCAAATACAACAATCATGTGTCCTTCATATCAATACAAACAATTGTGCCTTAAATTTTATATATAAATAACACCTTTGGCCAAGGGGTGAACTATACACTCTCTAAGCATTCGGTCTCATTCTTGCACTTATATCCACACATTTGAAATTATTAATAATAGCTCTCATAATGCTATTTTAATTATCAAATAGAGGATCACTTAATGAATTAGTAAAGGCTATCCAAAAAATAGAAAATTGCAGCCACGACCAAAATTGAATGCATTTAAATGGATTAAAAAAAAAAAAATTTGCCTCCATCAAAATTTTCAATTTCTTTTATTCATCCAACCCATACACCATTACACATAAAAGGCCAAGAATATCCTTTTGAAAAAGCACCACCAAACATGGTCATCGTTATAAAGTTTAAGGTTAGATATCAATATAAATAAATCATCTAACAAATAATCATTGAAATATCTCGTAAGCAAAGGCCAAATGAAATAAGCATGTCTTCATTTATATATACCAACATATATGACAATCTGAAACAATTTCAAAAAATTGTATCTCTTAATCAAACTGTTAAATGCCAAAAATTTATCAAATATCATTATCCTCAAAGATTTATAGCACAGTATTTATATCTCCAACCAAGATAATATTTATTGATACATTCACAAACACAAGCAGTATTTAACATATTAAGAATTACTAGCTAATTGTATTACACAAGTATCCAGGCACTTATTCAGAATAGCTTATTACTGTAGAACATAGTTTCTTGACCACATTTCAACGAAACAATCTAATGTATATATCATGAACTGGTTTAATATCCAAGTGAAGAATGGCCTCTTATTAAAAAATGCCAAGAGCAAAGATAACAGAGATATTCTAATGAATAGAACACTCAGATTGCCAATATAACACAATAAACAAATATATAAATTTGTAATGCCCAATACAAAGTTCACTGATTAATAATAACTGCAAAATACTTTTTTAAGGCCAATCGTGCAAACGACAAGAACTTATATATCATGGAAAGATTAGCGACAGTACACATTTACCATTCAAGATTATTAATCAAACCTGTCGTCCAATCAAAATCAAATGCAACTTGCAATCATTAAAAATTAATTACAGTTTATGAAAAACCGTATCAAGTCAAACCAATCTCGCACAGTCACGATACAATTTCGCAAAACTCCCCAAAACTCAAATATTTAAAATTGCACAGTAAAACATGCCGATACACACAATAATCACAAAAATAAATTAAAGAAATAAAAAAATCTGCTTTAAAATTGTTGGATATATTTCAAAATTTTACTTTGTGATTAAGCAAAAGGGAACAATATATAGATCTAATTATAAGTAATAACATAAAAATGATGTGATAGGCAAAACCCATAAATAGATACTGTTTATATAAAAAGAAATCTGTAATATAATTAAAAACTCACAGACCTAATGAGTGAAAGATGAATTATTCAGATCAAGTCTTGTATTTAACACAATCTCCTTAAAGCAGATTTCACCCTTTATACAATCACTGTGGTGCTTTGAGACTCACGGATGTCTGCCTCCTAGGATAAAATGATCTACAACGCGAAAACGACACACACAAGGTCGTGCTCTGCAAACTACTCAATGTCTCTTTCTCTCTCTTTGACACAAAATGAAATGCACAAAATATTCTCACTAAGAGTGTTTTTTTTTTTTTTTAAGTTGTTTTATGAATGAGGGACTATAAAAAATTATACGTTACTGAACAGGCACACTATTCAAAATAAAATCTGCTGTGCACAAACTGACTGACTCAAAAATAAAATAATAAAAATTATTATTTGGACAAGAAGGCCCAGTCCACATATGCCAAAGCCCAACCCAATATCTGGCCTATGAGCATATAAACTCATATATTATCTCTTTCATTTTCTATGTAGGACTCAAGATTTTTACCTTTTTTAATAATATCTTCAAGTGAACATAGAAAACATCAATTTCTTATTCACTCAATACTTTTTTTCCAACATCAAATACATTGGGTAGATTACTCTTGGAGAGTCTTTTTGATATTCGTGTACTTCAATTTTATTCACTAGTGGATCGATTTCGGCTTGGAGGGCTGCGGAAAGGTTTTTCACCGAGCACTTCGGTTTCCTCTTCGATAACATGTCTCGATGTTATCTTGTGTTTGCATCTTTCTTCCCCTACTCTTTAAGCCTTACATTTATTTTCTATTGTATATGCTTATGCCTTAGAGAGTTGCTTCAGTTAATTGCACACCACTTACTCTTGTTCAACACTTAGATAAGTTAGAGTAAAAGTGATTAAACCGTAATTTAAAATTGGGGGTCTAAACAAGCTATAGTGTTTTCACACTATTTGAGCTTTCAAGGCTGACTTAACAGACACTCAAATTCAAACTCACAAAATCAGTTAGTATTGTTGTTTACTATTTTATACATTGCATTACAAATCCTTTAACATATAAGCAACTCCAATTCCAAAAACTCTTTTTTTTGCAATTGCTATGATAAATAAAGACCTTTTTAATTCATTTTCTAGAATAGATAATGCACAACTTGTTAGGACATACGTGATTCACTTATTAAGAACATATGTTTTTCTTTTATGTAATTGATGAATCCTTTGACAAAACACACTTTACTTGTATTTGGGTAGATCTATGATGTTTTAATACTTCAAGAAACCTTGTTTCAAGATCAAGTGTTAAAGCCATGCAAAACTATCCAAGAAACAAGCTGAGAAGTGCCTGTCATTAAAGCTCGACTGTTGACTCGATAGCTACATCTATCGAGTTTTAAGAAGCTGTTTCAGCCCCGTGGCTCAACAGCTGCTCGACAGCATCTCGACACCTCTAGCTGTCGAGATTTAAGAAAAACAATTTTTCAAATCTGTTTTGATTCCAATCCATGGATATGTCTTTGGGCCTTTTTTCTCATAACCCTAGACATATAAAATGATTATTTTAAGGGCCGTCAAAGTAGACACAAGTTGCACAAGTATTGAGCAAAGTCTGTTCAAGCAATTTGTGACCGAAGACAAAGTTTGCCCTAGTTCATCTCTTTGTGAAGAAGCTGCTGTGTCTTTGCATCATAGGGTTTTGTAACCAAGCATCTTCTTGTTCTTCATTGTAAGGATGAACTGAAGAACTTTGCAGCCAACATCTTTCTCAAGTTTGTGATTGAAGTCACGTACTGGGATCCGCGTAATTAGTTAGTCACATACTGAGAGCCGTGCATTGAATAGGAGAGATTATCACTACAGAACAAATCCAATTGGGTATTGGGATAAGGGTTCAACTGTAGGTTGGTATAAGGTACTGAGATTCCTTTACTTGTAACTGCTTGTTGTGATAATAGTGGATTCTTAGGAGTAGTGACCTTAAAATCACCTGGTGGGGTTTTTGCCTTGGAGGTTTTCCCCATTCGTAAACAAATCACCGTGTCAATTTATTTTCCGCTGCACTTTAGTTTATTGGTAATTTGTTTATGCTACCACACGTTTGTATGTTAAATTGGTTAATTAATTAAACTTGGCTAATTAATCAATTAATCCATCACAAGAGGTCAATACGTTTTTGGCCTATCACAACTCTTTTTAACTAAACCTTTAAAATACAGTGGTTACCAGAAACTTCTCATCTTTACATATTAACTTCAAGTTAATCAGGTTAATCTCCCTTCGGTTGCCTAAACAAGGTAATCCACTCTAATAACAAAACCATAAACGTGGATTCACCATGTTTGGTTTTTCTTAAAACAGGGTGTATTTTGTTTTTATTCCCTATTTTCTATGAGATTCACTAGTGAAAAACTTGTTTCGGGTTTTTTTTTTTTTTTTTTTCCAATACCCAAAAAATGTAAGAATGAAAACAGAATATGAAAAACAACTTTTTGGCTTTTTCATTTTCAACAAATTGAGTTCAGTGGCACTTTCGTAAAAAAAAAAAATTGAAGATTGTGAGCATATCAGTGAGATAAGTAGCCTTTTTTCATATGTAAGAATCAAGTGCCAAAGTTTATAATAATTTAAAAAAAAAAAAAATCAAGTGCCAAATAGGATACCCAATGGTTTTTGTTCTCACATTTAGAAGATGGATACAAAAAATAGATATAGAAATTGGAAATGAAAGCAAAATATGATTTCTTGGAGGAACCAAGAACTCATATTTTGCTTTCATTTATAAAAACAGTATCAGTTGATTTATTTGCATCCCACAGAACTGGAAGTGATGACTTTTCTCTCGTTAAGTGTATAACATTCAATTCTCCCTTCACATATCTTCGGACTTCTGTTATTGAATTGGATATAGTTCAATAAAATTGAGACTAACGCAATCTGCTTGATCACCGTGCTTGGTATATTTCCCTTGCGGTTGTGATGTAAAAGATTTAAGCATGCATGATGTTCATTAAAGGATCATTCTCCAATCAAAACCTATCACAACCAACTGCCAACATAACCCAGATGAGTGATGAATGTTGTGCAATAACACACCCATCTGGGATTCATACCAATTTGTCAATAATAGTAGAGAAAAGAATACCTCAACAAACATATACACGATGGTTACAAGAATATATGTGAATCGTATATTGCCCACATTCATGGACAGTGACGAGATAAAAGTTTCATTAAGAAAATACAGAGACAATAGTGGCACAAAAAAGCTATCTCAAGTAGCCCAAATACACCCAAATCTCTCTCTCTCTCTCTCTCTCTCTCTCTCTCTCTCTCAAAACTATCTCTTGCAAAAATTAGAGAAACAATCTTAATATCGTTGTACCAGCCAATTGTTTGCAAATGAGTGGAAAGACTACCAAGACCAAGAGCCTTATAGCTCAATTTGTTGGTACTTCCTGTTCTCTCCAAATGAGACATCCAATGTTCAAATTCCCACTCTCCGAACTATATAATTATTAAAAATAAAAAATAAAAATGTGGAAAAACTAAAACAAGTCTTTTGTCCCACTTTGCCTTGTGGGAGTTTTCCCATCGTCAAAAATCTGTAAATTTTACGGTTCCTAATGTTGTTCATTGGCTTTTAAGTGTTACTAGGCGCAAGCCTGAGCAATGCGTTGGAAAATTTGACATCATATATATATATATATATATATATGTTTAGTAAAGAAAAATGAGAATATTAGTTGAGACTTAAAAGTAATAGTCTCAAACTCATCTCACAATAATGTGATTACATTTTAATATAATATATATATATATATATATATTGCAAGGAAATGTGTTGCATTTTACTTTCAATTATTATATATGGCAAGATATTTTGTAAAAAGTTATAATAGTGAGATATGCATCAAAATGCAACACAAAAAAAATAAATAAAAAAATAGAGAATATAATTTTTATTAGAATATGAAAATGAATCTTGATGATTTCATATAAAAGTTAACATTATTTTGCATTTTTGGAGAAGTTAATGGGCAATTTATCCAAACTTTGTTTCCATTTTATCACATAAGAACTATTAAACAAAGTTATAACAATTTATATTTTGATAATCACTAAACTCATATATGAGAATCAACTATTACAAAAAAATTTCTCCCCGAAACATGTACTAATTTCTATTTTTCCTTTCCACACAATTTAAAAAATGTGAAAAATTGAGGAAAGCTAAATGTGTAGTTGATCTTAGTCAATCAATAAATAACATAAAAGGGGTAGGGGAAAGCAAACATATTCATGATAGAATTGTTTATACATGTTCATATTCATTTATGTATGCCATGGAGTCACCTCATTATGTTGAGCTACTAAGAAATTTATATATTTAATACTCTTGTTCTCTAAAAGATTCATGTAGTAGCTCTACAACAGTATCTTGTTTGATCTCTCCAAAGTCTCCAGCTTTAGCCTAACTAACAGCATATAAACCAATGATCATGAAAAAAGAACCTAGCAAGATGAAGCCAAACACAATTTCTAAATTTTAACAAATCAGCCAAGAATATTGTAGTAGAAGAAAACAAAAGAAAACTTTGAAGCAAACTTGTTTGTGGTGCACCATGCCTAAAAAAAAAAAATCTAACTACAGATCAAATTTATATTGTGGTGTACAATATGATAATAGTTGTAAAATATGTCCTAGTAAGAAGGAAGAGAGAAATATTTTGAATTATAAATTATCATATGTCAACAATCAATGCAATAAACTATAAATTATACTGCAAGAGTAATGCATGTTGATTGTAGAATTGCCAAGGAAAGAATCCAAGTAGATGAATATATATATGATCAGGAACACTTGCTAAAAAGTGTGACCTATGTGAAAGTAAAAAAAAATTTAGTGATCAAAAAGAAAAATAATGTAAGAGAATTTGATCACCTAAAATGATAAGAAACAACTACTTACAAAGAAATAGACAGCCCAATAGCCATTTATGGTATCAATTCTGTTTTTAATAGTTTTGGTTCTTTGAGGAATGTTATTGAAATTGATTTACTAAAACAAAAATACTGTTGCTATTATCTTGACAATACTTATCAATCTTCTTTATTAACTTTCTCCATTCTAATCAATTCAAGAACTTCTATTACTTGTACAAAGCTTATCACAAAGCATTAAAACAAATAGAAGATAAAGATTATAGAGAAATCAAAACGAGAGAGAGAGAGGGAGGGAGAGAGAGAGAGAGAGAGACGTACCTTTGATAGAAGATATAAAAAATAAACATGTAGTGATAATTAAAAATTTTCCATCACAAATACTAGGCTTATTGGTTTTAAGAGAGATAAAACGAGAACATATAAAATATGAAAAATATGTAGGGGAAGGGAAAAAGGTATATACGATACATAAGTGTTGAGGGAGAGGAAAGGTTGGGAAAGAGGAAGAGACCTTGTATGTTTTGGTAATTGAAAAATGTATTTCTAAGTGGTAAGTTGCATAGTTAATGTGATGATATATATTTTCAACAAACTCATCAAACCCAATGTGGTAACATAATAGCAAGTCTAATTTGAGGACTTTTCGGCTACTATATGGGTTTATGGACATTTTAAGACTTTTTATATCCATTATTATTATTTTTCCCAAAACATTTTATGGGAGAAAATAATTGCATTCATAAATGTGAATTTTATGGGTTTTTAAAAAAAAAAAAAAAATTAGATAGAAGAAATAAAAAAGTAGGGAACAAAATTTTTTACCCCTAATTACACAAGAAGGGAAATTGTATGTAGAAATTAATTGTTTTAACTCATGTCTTTTAGGTTACTTCCCCCTCCCCTCCAAAAAAAAAAATTCTTTTAGTTTACTATAAGAAAAAAAAAAAAAAAAAAAAAAAAAAAAAAAAACAATATGCCTCCTAGGAATAATTTAGAAGGAAAATTATACCCACTTTAGGGGGAAGAAAAAGGAAAATTGATGTAGTATTTAAAAGAGCTAATAATGAATTTTTTTTTTTTTGAAAAATAATAGTGAATATTTAAATATATATGATTTAAGAATCATTATAATGGTAGAATTTATAGTATACATTTGAGGATTTGTTTTAAAGTACAAAAGGAAGGCTCAAATGCTTTCCTATTTTATTTATCTATTATATTTCTTATGTGATTCCTATCATCATGGATTGAAGTGTAACATATCATAGTCAAATTGAACTTAGAATAAGGGATAAGTTTAAGGGTTTTTTCTTTTCTTTTCTTTTCTTTTCTTGAGAATGAGATAAGTTTAAACTAACTAAGGTAATATGATTTAATTTGTGTTGGACTATACAAAATCATTATATATATATATATATATATATATGTTTGTCTGTGTGTAATGATACCGTATTTTGTCCGATTCTAAATTTCTATAGAAGTTTTAGCTCTAAATTAAAGGATTTCATCGTTTTAATGGTTAAACCTCATTTTTTGTTGATTTTTATCAATTTTTATGCGGTTAACTAAATTTGATTGAGTTTAAATTGAAATTTAACCATGTGATTGGATTAACTTTGGTGCTACATTTAAGATCATGAAATTCTCTTTAATTTGACTAGTCATAGGCAAAAATTAGACTTGGTTGGAATCAGATATCACTAGTTGAATAAAATTACCCATGTTGCATTTTAATTGTGAAAAAAGTACGTAATTTTCTATGGAACGCGTGCTAAAAATTTTAGTATGATTTTTTCATGGAAAATTGGTACCATCTTGAGATTTTTTAATCAAGCTTGATAGTAAGGATGATGCGCCAAAATTGATCAAGAAATTTAATTAATTTTCATAAACTACATGTGAATTTGGTCCATCTATTTTTTTATTAGGTCATACGTGTGGTTTATTTAAAAAATCAAGTTATTTTCTTTTAATTAATAAACATGGCAAGATTTTACTGTAAATTAATAACTGTTGATTTAAAGTACATATAGTTCTTTAACTGCACTGCAGTCCAGGTATAGTGTATAGTTCATTTTACAGATAATTCAAGGTATGTCCCAATTGTTTGCACGACTCTCATTCTTATCCAATGTCATTCCTATCCAATTCCGTTAGGGCTGTGGTGGCAGCCTTCTTAATGGCATACAAAAACATTTTTTTTCTTTTACTCTGGAAAAAGAGTCAAGAACAATCAGCAGTAGCCCCTTGAGCGGCATAAGCCCAAGAAACCTACCCATTCCTACGGCTAAACCTCAGCCTTTCACCTTTATGATCTTGATTTTCCTTCCATCACCTCTCCTTGATCTCTATCATCACCAACCCGAAAATCCCAGCCATCATATAGCCAGCAAATAAAAAAGGAACATAGCCAAAAGCAAAACCCAAAAAACTTGGAAAAATCCCACCTTTTTTAATTTTTCACCAACATAAAACAGCAGCCAAACCTTTCTACAAAAATCCCAAAACAAAACAAAAATCCCAGCAATAAAGAACACCAAAAAAAAAATCGAAGGCATAGCAAGCTACAACAAACACAAATGAAAGCTCAATTAGTGTGAAAACACTAAAGCTTGTCCAGACTCCAATTTTAAATTTACGACTAGATTGCTTTTACTCTAACCTAACATAGTGCTGAACAAGAGTAAATATGCGCAACAAACTGGTAGCACTACTCCAAGCCATATCCAACCACAATGAACAATAAATGAAAAGCTTAAAGAGTAGGGAAGAGAGATGCAAACACAAGATAACACTAAAACGTGTGATCGAAAAGAAAATCAAAGAACACGGCAAAAAGCCTCTCCGCGACCCTCCAAGTTGAAATTGATCTACTAGTGAATAAGTTGGAGTACACGAATAACAAAAGACCCTCCAAGCCTAGTCTACCCAATGTACTTGAGCCCTCCAAGCTCTTGCTACCAACAAACTTCTCGGAGTCTTGTCTTTATTAACTTTCTAGATCCCATAATTCAGCCCAATTGCATCCGCCACTTAATGACTCCTTCCAATACTTCTCAAAGCCACCAAAACTTAACTCAACACTTAGATTGGGTAAGGTAAGTGTTTGGGCTAAGAACCTCTTAAGAATGTAGAGATGGAGAGGTATGAGTAGAAGAAAACCAAGAGAAAATGTGTAGATGATTTTGGGTATGACAATCTCTAACTCAAGTGTTTTTGCTAAGGTTTTCTCTCTAAAATACACTCTTTACATTTTGTGGGTAATGAGGGTATATATAGTGTGGATAAAGAATTTGTTAAAGCACTTTTTCTTTTTTCAAACAGAGGGTTTCGTGGGTACCTCGCGAGATGGCCTTTCTCGTGAAGTACTTGCGAATTTGACAACTTGGCATGACTCTTCAGCTTCTAGTCATGTGTTTCACACATGGCCTTTCGCAGGTTGCTCTACTGGCGAGCTTCTCGTGAGCTGCACTAATTCTTCTTTTAATGCTTAATTCTTCACCAATCTCTCACACTCATCCCTTAAAAATAAACCCACATAAATACAAAGAAATGATTAAAGCAATTACAATCAAATTTGACACGGAATTAAAGCCAACAAAGGCTAGTTAGAAGTCATAACTTTACGATCTTCCCCTTTGGTTATTCCGTGACAAAACCCATAAACAAACTCTAAACTTAAACGTGAGTTTAGGAACAGAGTCAAAACTCACTCACACCTAAATCTAAAACTTGTGAAGCACTTGTACCATATACACCTGTATCCTGAAACACTTGCACATAACAAATAACTTCATTAAATACGAGACAAATAAAATACGAAGCATGTATTAAGAACAAGTAAAATGCAATCAAGATAAACACAAGATATGGGAACAAATAGCATAACTTGATCAAATAGGAACAATCATTAAGGAATGACCACAATGATCATCTGGACACACAAGCAATTAAAAGTAGTTCAAAAATTAATTGCATGTCCAACAAACCACGATGCATTAAAGAAACTAAAGTGAGAAGCAATAGATAACTAAAAGCATCAAGAAACGGCTATAAAAA